>CAUYRT010088533.1:0-25627 GCA_963574885.1 Lepilemur ruficaudatus
GGGAGGCTGAGGCAGGAGGATCACTTGAGCCCAGGAGTGTGAGGTTGCTGTGAGCTAGGCTGATGCCATGGCACTCTAGCCTGGGCAACAGAGTGAAACTCTGTCTTGAAGAAAAAAAAAAAGTCAATTCTTTACTCTAAAAGAAGGAAAATCTTGGTACAATGTAAGGCCTCATCCATGTTTGGATGTCTGGGGAAAGGCAGTAAATTTGGGGGAGTAGGGAGGCTATGCCACATGGAGTCAGCCACCGATCTGGACTATGGGCAAAACCTCTCTTGGTTCATCTCTGCAGCGGAGCTGGAGACCGACTAACAGTCCTTGCGATACATCTGTGTGTTTGTGGATCTGGGAAGGAAAAGACCTGCACAGCCAGCCCATCTATTATGTATTGAATGGAATTTGGGGAGCCCTTGACAGAGACGGCTCTGTGTCCCTTTGCTCTGGTCTACACCTGACTCAATCCCAACTCGCTAAGAGTTTGGACTTCCCGTAAGTTCGGACTGAGACCAGCGGGGACCAGAAGGGGAGACTAAAACTCCGTAAAGTTCACGAACAGAACCAGATGCTCACACACTCGCCAGGTCTGGCCTCTGTCATTCTGCCTGTCCGACAGCTTTGGACTTGATGAATGGACCGCAGGGAGGAAGCCCAGCTGGAGTGCTGATCAGAGCTGAAGGACGGTCTCAAGGAGACCTCTGTGCTCCCCAAGAGCTCATGGACACAAGCTTTGGCCCCAGATGACTCTCCGTTTGAGTCCCGGCTCTTCCAGGTGCTACCCTGGCCGAGAGTTTTGCAGGCGTCACATCCACACACATCCCCATGACTTAGGCAAGGCTGCACAAAGCACGTCAAGGTCAGGGCTAAGCCTCGAACTCATGTCTGCTGATTCCTCAACTCGGGCTCTTTCCCCTGTGAACTGTGGTTTCTATGTTTTGCCATGGCAGATGCAGGAGAAGGCTTTCTGTAGTTGCTTTCAGGGTGATGGCCCTGAGACAAATCATTCTCAGAAAGGCGACTTTCTCAGAAAAGATTCATAAATGTTGTTGGCAGAGGAGGAGTAACTGCCTTGCGATTTTCCTTCTAGAAAGTTTCTAGTGTCAGGTGGAGCAGGGCCAACAATGCTCCAGTTTGTGAAACTAAAACTGAGCCTCAGCCTTCAGAGAGAGAGTGAGAAAAAGGTATGTCTCCTCAGGTGGAAAGGAGAGGGTCTCTGGAGCAGGGCATGGTGCTTCATGTTCTAGGGAAGGTTCCCGCGGTGTCTGTACTGATGTCTCAGCCGGGGTCACGCTGCACGGTTCACCAGAAAACTCACCGTTGCCCTGGGCCGACACTCTGTTCTGCAGACCACTCGGGAGTGACAGCCAGGTGCTGCAAAGCGAGTCAGAGCCTCGGGCACGGCTTTTGACCGCTGACCATCTCTTTTTAACTTGGATTTGAGTAACTTTAGCAATGCAGGTCCTTCCAGCTCCCTCAGTCCCGCCCGTTTCAGAGGCTGCCTCTCTGCTCGCTTGCCTGGCTCCTGCAGCCGTGGCCAAGATGAAGGCGAGTCTCGTCAAATAAGAAGCTTTTGTAAAAGGTGATTGAGGAGAGGAAGGCCCAAAGATACGTTCATTTTTCACTGTCCTCAGGGAGCGGCAATGTTCCCGAGGGGGCAGGTGGGAGTGGGAAGATGGATCACTGGCCCAAGTCCCGTGGCAAGTACGTGGAGGGAGCTTTGGGGCCTTTCGTGGATTTGTGACGGGCTCTTAAAAGTCAGTCCTGCCTCTGAGAATGGGAGGCAGCTGGCCAGTCACTCGCAGGTGCGTTCTCCTGTCACACATTTGCTGGGCAGCGGTGCCAGCGCTGTGGGGGACACAAACTGAAGACTCAGTGACTGTCTTCCCTCAAGGACTTCACCACCCACCAGGGGAGCTGAGACACCCTAAACTACCTGTGCTACAAAGCGGGCGGCTGGGACGTCCAGCCTCAGGGAGCTCTGTTTCAGGGAGACGGCAGGTCCGGGAATGCACACGGATGTCCTTCCCCTGACTGGGGACAGGGGAGCCAAGGGCCAGCTTTCACAAATTACGCTCACAGTTACTGCACAGACTAACTGAAAGGATAAGGACAGCAATAAGCAATTTGTTAAGCATTAAAAGACTATCCTAAGAATTTTACATATGTTGTCTTGTTTGGTCTTTATAATAACTTTAATAAGTATGTGCTATTATTAGGCCCATTGTGTAGATGAAGAAATTGAGGCCACTAGAGGATATGAAGCCTGCCCACGGTGACACAGCTGAGGGCAGTGGAGCACA
This sequence comes from Lepilemur ruficaudatus, assembly GCA_963574885.1. Lineage (NCBI taxonomy): Eukaryota > Metazoa > Chordata > Mammalia > Primates > Lepilemuridae > Lepilemur > Lepilemur ruficaudatus. Next base: position 2,298 of record CAUYRT010088533.1, read on the forward strand.
GTCCAGCGGCATCACCCACGCTCTTACCCACTCTGCTGTCTGCTCCCCACGGTGTAAAAGCACACCCCTACGAAGACCCAGACCTGGAAGGAATGATTTCACCCTACCTAACTCCCACGCAGGCTCACTCTACCAAAACATGCAGACGGTCGAATCAAAGCTGGGAGAGCAGGGTTATGCTTGGTTATCTGACTTTCACCACATGTCCTTGGGCTCTGGGCCTGTAGGGTCCAGATAATCTTCAGAGGGCAGCGCTATCTGAAGTGGTGTATGAGAAAGAGACGCCCACGCTTCCCACACGGGCCGTGGGGCCCGCGGCCTGGCTGAGCGCCGGCGGGGAATTCGCGGAACTTGGGTTGCCCTCAGAGCTGGTACTCCACGAACCGGGCCGGCTTATCTTGCTGCGTTTATTTTTACTTCGGGGAACTCACCGCCATGGGAACTCTGTCCCTTGTAGGGGGCTGAATGTTCCAGACAAACCAAAACAGTGGAACAACAGCTCCAAGGAAACCGCAGCCCGCCCAGTGGGGAAGGGCTCCATTTTGGAGGAGGGAAGCATTTTGGTGCCGAAAAGAGAGAAAGGCATAGTGAGCACCAGCCTGCTGCTCCTTCTCTCTTCGGACACGTGGAAGCTTTGCTTACGCTCTCAGAGCTTCATGTTGAAATTACCTCCCCACACCATGCTAGAAATTAGGATAGAATGGACCGTCCTGGAAGATCAGCCCCCAAAGCTACCTTCCCACCACACCATGACCCCCGTGCGTGGCGGCTACGCGGCTTCCTAAACTGCGCCAGGCGTTTACAAAGCGGCAACACTCCGGATGAGATGGCTAGATGATCACAGGGCCATGGGCCTCAGTGTCCATCTTAATTTGCATTACTGATCTCTCATAGCTGAGTCCTGTAGTCTGACAGAACTTCCTACAAGTCCTGGGAACCAGGAATTCAAGCTAATTTGCACAGTGAACCGAGCCCAAGCCCGTCCCTCAATTCCCTTCTCAGCACAATAGCAAAGTGAGTGATACAGAGAGTAGCAGAGTATAAGCCGTTGAATAAATGAGTCACAAATAAATAAATGCATATTTGAATAACATGTGCATGAATGACAATATCACCTGGATAAAAAGGACAGGTGATTTCCAACCAGAGACACACAACATACTTAATGTCTAGTTTTGTCAGAGCAGCAAGTTCATCGTCAACAATGTAAAAGAATGAACGAAATCCCGTTGCTGGTAGTGTTACAGTCTGTGTGTCGGCACGGTCTCTCTTACCAGTCAGAACAGGGTCCTTATTCTTACTTTATTCATTGCCTTTTCTAGAAACATATCTTTACTTGGAAAACAGGGTTGTAGTCCAGCAGCTGTCAGGCCAGGCCGCAGAGACAACTGCCTGCTCCTCCCACTTAGGCGAGGGGCCACGTGGACGGCCAGGACGGGTGGGGAGTGCAGAGAAACAGAGGTAGCTGAAGACCTGTTCTGGAAGGGCTTGTGCAAGGTCTCATTCCGCATGAGGTGAGAATCCGCCGTGGTCAGGTACGAAACAGCATCTTCATCGTCACAGCAACATCTTGGGACTGGGGCAGGAACGGGGCACAGCAGCGCTGGAGACGGAGCAGAGGAAGGAATGGCTGTGTTGTCCAAACCAAGGCTGAGCGAGGCAGGTGCTGTGGAGGCGAGCCACGGCGCAGGTCAAACGAAAAAGTAAACGTTATTTCTGGTCTGTGAACTGGAGTGGAGGAGTTACTGTATTTGAAGAACAGGACTGAGCAGCCAGGAAAGGAAAAGGACCTAAGAGTGAGTCTGAAGAGTTCACCTGGCCGGTTGCAACTCTGTGAGAAGGGCCACCACAGCTGGGACCCTCGGCAGGCAGTGGGAATAGAATTCCCGGCAAAACGCGCCCTGATCGTGCCGAGCTCAGGTCTAGGGGGTGGCGGGAAGATTCCTGGATAAGCAGTGAGAGCCTGGGATGTGGGCCCAGCTCTCCCACCGGGTTGTCCTGGACAATTCACGGCACACCTCCGAGCTTTGCGCACTGCGGAGGGGCAGGACCAATGGTCTTCCCTGTGCTCCACGTCCAAGGGCTCTGCTCCTAAGCAGAAGAAATGTCCATTCGAAGTTCACCCATTAACTGCGTTTCTCTTTGTCTTCTATTCGTTTTAAATTCAAGTAAAACGAATTACATCATCTTTTGTTTAAAATGGCATGAATAGTACAATCCTGCATTTGTAAAATTCATGGATTCATTCTTCCATCCAGCTCTGTATTCATACAGGTATGTCGGGAACAGTGTTCCCCAAATTTCCTTCAGTTGAAAGACTCTGAGCCATTTGGGTTTTAAGGGCGAGCATATGTCATTTCCACAAATATAACGAAGACTTTATTATTTGCATAAAAATGGAATGATTGTTAGGAATTCAGGTCAGCGAGAGTGCGTAACTGGCAGGCAGGGTCTTGGGAAGGTGTCTGTTTCTGTGTCATTGTCCTTGGGTTCCCAGGAGTTGTTCTCTTCTCTGCAGGTACCAGACGTGCTCCAACAACGGGCTGGTGGCGGGCTTCCAGAGCCGCTACTTCGAGTCAGTGCTGGATCGGGAGTGGCAATTTTACTGCTGTCGCTACAGCAAGAGGTGCCCGTATTCCTGCTGGTGAGTCTGGCAGCCAAACCCAAACCCTCATGACGCCCGGGGCTGGCGGGGAGCCTAGGGGTGTCCTGGTCCATGTTGCTGGCTTCAAAGATAAGCCTGAGCCGTCACAGGCAAGCCTGGAGGGCAGCAGCCATCCTGCAGAAGAGAATGAACGGGTTATAAGCAGGTTCACACAGAGAAGGTCCCTAGAGATTATCCAACCCAATGCTCTCAGACCATTCTTTGGACAGGAAAGGAAACAGAACCACAGAGCAGGTAATGAGTCACTGGCCCAAAGTCACCCAGCTGTTTCGTGGGGGTGCCAAGTAATTCCTGACCTGAGGCTACTGACTCCGGTCCCCATGCTCTTTCCCTTCTCCTGTGCTAACTGCTCATCACCCCATGGCTGCGGAACCTATTTGGGAAGCTATTTTCCTGAAGTCCCTCTTTGGGGGAAAAGCAGCCCTGTCATAGGTCGGAGTCTAGTATAGAGTTATAGACTCAAGAAAAGGTGTTGCTGTTTTCTGGATCAATTTGGAATTCCGGCCTGTGATAATTTGTTCCTTTCCCTCTCCCGGGGCTGATGCCAAATATCTCCTGACCTAGCCTTCCCACTGACCAGGAGAATGTGTATATATTTATCTACCCTCATAACTCACATTGGGTGTTGCTAACACAGCGTGTCCCAGGTTTTTTGTTCTGCCAGCAAGCCGGGCATCCCTGCATTGGGCAAAGGGATCCAGAAGGCTGCCTCCCTCAGGTGATTTATCTCTCTGCAGTTCGGTGCCTGGACGGGCAGCCTTGCGGGCTATGCCTACCCTGTGCGGTCAGTGTCACTGCACAGATGCCCAAGTGGTTGGTGCACGATGTCTCTAGGGACAGACAGAGCCAGAAGCTTAATGTTTTTCTTTGTAAAGTAATGCCTAGCAGTAAACTCAGAGCTCAAAGTCAGCTGATATCTGGTGGAACAGGGGCCTCCTCCAGCTCTTTAAATCTGCTTCCGTGAGGCAGATCTTACCCCGCCGCAGCAGGTGAGCAGACCTGGCCGTGGTTCACGAGACGACTGTGATCGTTCTTGAACCGAAGACCTAGAAGGTCTCACGTGGTGGAGGAGGTGGAAGGAACGCAGGTGTAGGCGACACGGTGGAGTCCCAGTCTCTGCGGGGGGGCCCTCCTCACCCCCGCCCCTCCCCCCTTCCTGTCCCCCCTCCCTGCTGTAACCGCGTGGCTCTGGCAAGTGACTTGCCTTATCACTGCAGTACGTCACTTCAGTGCTGGCCGCCTTGGCTGAGTCTCCAGGGCTTTTAAAAATCTGGAGAAAACTCTAGACCTTGTCTTCACAGGATAAAATGCACTTAAGCTTGTTTACCCAAAAGTCTGCAGGAAATTCAGGAGTCCTCGGACTCCCCAAAGGCCATTCACAGACGCGCCGCCAAGAACCCCTGGATCGCAAGTTGAAACTCCCAGCACTAGGAGCTCTTTGAGGTTGTTCTGAGCCCTAAAAAATGTCTTGATTCCCAAGGCGCTTTCGCAAAAGGCAATCCAGATGCCAGAACTGTTTTCAAAGGGAGGATGCAGGGTCTGGAGAAGAGTGGGCCCCAGCGAAAAGGGGGCCAGGTAGGAGCCTGCCCACTGTGACCTGGCTTGCCCCAGTCTGCCCTTCCCGGTCTGCTAAGACAAGGGCACTTCCCACCATGACACCAGCCTCCCTTTGCTGCAAAGCACTGAAAGCCAGTTAATGTGTAAATGAGTAATCTTAAAGAACAAGCAAAAACTAGCACTCAGTCAGTGAATCCCTTTGCCACATTAGCAAGACTTTCCCCGGGTCAGGCTCCGAATGAGCACATAAAGGTCGGGGTGCACTGGGTGGCCCAGAGGAGCGTGTTCAGGGGCAGGAAGGGGAGCGGGCAGGAGAGGAGGCAGCCCGAGTGGGCTGCAGGAGGGAGGGTGGGAAGGCTGGGCCCCCCACAGGTGTGTGGCCTGTCCCTCTGCAGTGGTCACCTCTGTCACAGTGCTTGCGTACCCTTGCCCCTCCGTGGGCTGTGAGCATCTGGAGGATACGGGATTCATTCACCGTCGTACCCCCAGTGCCTGGCACAGTGCTCAGAGCACAGCCGTCTTCTTAACAACTATTGCATGAGTGCTCAGATGAATGATTCCGGAGGGTGTACAAAATACAGTGAAGTGGACCAGAAAACATAACTTTCTTTCTAAAAAAATTTTGTTTAATGCCCCCCCCAACAATGTCACCCCTCTGCCTATAATATAAGCTCTATACAAGCGAGATCTTTGTGCTGGTATATGTCAAGCCCTTTAAATAACGCCGGGCACATAGCAGACACTCGCTAACGTGTGATGAATGAATGCATGCACGCATGAATGGACAACTTCAGCCTGCTTCCTAGTTTTGTTGTAAAGACTAAATGAGATAATATATGCCTGGCGTTGCCACTGGCTGATCACACAGAGCTGGCCTGTCTTGAAGCCGAGTCCCCTTCACCCTCCCGGCTGCGGAGAGACCCAGCCTCCTCACCGACGAACAGGTCTTGCAAAGGCCGACTTCACCCAGGATCAACCCAGCCAGGGGTCAGATTGCCTTGTGTGCAGTGCAGCTTGAGACCGGAGTCTTCTACGCTGAGGAATAAGGCATGCGACCGCTGGGACAGTCTGTTGGGGCTTTGCCGGCTCATTCTTCCCCAGGAAAGGAGGCGTGAACAGGGCAGCAACGTTCCTCATCACAGCGAGGCCCGAGGTCTCTGCCAAGGTGGGTGGCAGAGCCTGCTGCGCCCGGGCTGTGCTGTCCTGGCTGCCTCCCGGCTCCCGGCCACACAGATGGGGAGTGGGCTTGGGGCTAAGGCTTTGGGTGATCAGGCAGGCAAGAAACTGAGGCTCCCCAGTTTTAGAAAAGTTGTCAAACAGCAGAGGAGGGGGAGGAATAAGGGGGGAACCCATCTAAATCTTCCCAGAATTCCCATATTCCATGGATTTCTGTGATCTGTGTCTACACTCTGGGCATTGCTGCTGCTTGAAGCCTATCCTGTTTATTTAGATGCTGAGACCTGAAAAAGACAGGATATTTGTGTCTCAATTTCCACTGTTATTCTAATGATGTCCCAGACTTCCAGTGGTCACCTGGGAGCGGGTTCCAGGCTACTTCTGCTCCTCACAAATGCTAAGTACCCTTACTCTCATATACTTTAGAAATAACTTCTCAAGTCATCTGACGCAACTCACCAACTTAAGATGCCAAGAATTTAATGATTATGGAGATACACATGTAGGAATAAGGTCCCAAGGTCTAAGATTGACAACTAGAGATGAGGAACTTTTCTTGAATCGCTGGAGACATTCAGCTCTGGTGGCAAAATTATACCAAGCCTTGGTCTGTAATGACCTTCCCACACCCGCTCACACACCCACCTGCACACTCCTCACCTTTCCTCACCCCATCCCACCATCCAGACACGTCGCTGTTGGTCAGTGGAACCAAAGGGTGGGGGAAAGAGGAGAGAATTACTCAGAAAGACGAGGCAAGCCAACCCTAAAGCAAGTCTTGCTAAGGTATGCTGGCTCTATTTCTTACAGCGTGGTGTTAGAGCTGAGAGCTGCCATGGCTGCCAAAGAAATGGTACTTTTTCAAAGAAAATCTTGGAGAAGCAGCGTAATGAGATCACAGGACGCACCATGGTTCATAGTGTATGACTCACTACCCCACCGGTGTGTCTAGACATCTTACTGGCATCTTTAAACTGCCTGAGTCATGACATTATATTACACAGCTTTCCAAATTGAATGAAGCCTCTAGAGTGCAAATTAGGTCTTATTTCGTTAGCATCTCAAGCCTGGCACAGAGCAGACCCTTAGTAAGTTTGTCAAATGAATGACCAAATGTTGCAGACCCCTAGGAACAGTAACAATGCTGACACCTGGCATTGCTATGATGCTGTTTTACGGTTGACAGAGACTTCTTTCTTGTCTTTGTCTATTTTATTTGATCCTTCTAACAGCCCTACAGAGTGAAGTGAGACCTATTTTCCCACACCTTTCCACAGTGAAATGCTGGTAACCCTCCTATTTGAAAGCTTCCCTTACATCACTTTAATCAGCTTAAATCACCTCCCAGGAAACTGGACACGTGTGGGTGGGGACGACATTTTTCCCTTCCCACCTTGGACGATATTCTGCAGCAAGGAGCCTGACACAGTTTTGGACTAGCTAAGTGAGCATCTGGGGTCTCCGCGCTTGCAAGCGTTCAGGGATTCAGAAACATCACCGCTCCCGGCTGGAAAAAAACAGATCATCTAAGCAGCTCCCAAATGAGCGTGGGATTTATTTGTTTGGTGGAAACCAAGGTGCCGCTTTCATTTCAGCTTCTGCAGTTTCTTGGTGTGTATTATGGCGTCACCGAACTCTGGCAAGAGAGCGAATTCCTGACAGATGTGGACATGTCGTTACGAAACGGTCCCCCCGGGATTGGACGATCATCTAAATTTTACACGTGTTTATTTACATATGAGAATTCGAACTCTTAGTCCAGTGGTCTGCAAACCACAAACACATGTCACCGAAGTAGCCACAACCCTTCAGAGACCGTTTGTAATAATTCCCTCCTCTCCAGACAGCTCGGCAGATGCCTGCCCACACTGTCTCCTGTCCGCGCAGAGACTGTGTGTCCCTGGAACTGATGGTTTTGAATTGAGCAACTGTTTCCTTTTCTAAATAATTCTTCTGAAGATGCATGGCCTTTCATTAGGTTCCTTAGATAATAAATTTTGACCATAAACATAAAGAACCAACTTAGATGACCTTTGTTTTCCTCAACCCTGAGATCCTATGATGCTCAGACTTTGCATTCCCCGCTGTCTACCTCCCCAATCCTGTGCTCAAGTCATAAGAAGAGAGAGGTTTTTCTTACTTTTTGGACAGCTCCAGTTAACAACAACAATATCAGTTAGTGAGAACATTCTTCACCTCTTGGCCAACACCCAGTCAAAGCTAATTTTTAACTCCTGTTCTCATTTTTCAGATTTTAATACAAAGTGGGGAATCTCTGCATGACCACTCCCCATAATGTTGTGTCAGGGTCAAGAATGACCTCACAGGCCCCTGCATTGCTGTGCCCGTCCCACACCACCCCTGTCCGGACAGCCTCCTACGGCACAGCTCCCAGAGGCCTGGCCAGAAGGGCGGCTTCCAGGCTGGTTCCTCTGAGCGAGCTGGAAATGGTTATCATGGAGATAGAGGTACCCACATTTTCAGAAAATAGGACTGCAGGTGACATTTTAGAAGGATCTTGCATTGGCTTTAGATGCTTCTGTGCCCTGCCGATAATCATTGCCTTGCGTTGCGTCATGCACAAAGCACTCATTTTGGCGAACAGCAGCCCCTCCAAGCCTGAGCAAAATTAATTGTCCCTTTCATCAACTGGAGTTGCTGTTGTCATAACTGTGCCGTATTTATAATGCAGACGTGCACAGCAGCCCTCCATATCTGCAGGGTCCTCATCCAAAGATTCAACCAACCGTGGATAGAAAATATTTAGGAAAAAAAATACAACAATAAGAAAATACAAATCCAAAACAATACAGAATACCAACTATTTATGTAACATTTACATTGTATTCAGCGTTACAAGTAATCTAGAGATGAGGTAACGCGTCCGAGAGGCTGTGTGCCAGTTGTATGCACATACTTTACCATTTTTTCTAAGGGACTTGAGCATCTGCAGATTTGGGTATCCCCGGGGGTCCCGGAGCCAATACTTTCTGGATACTATTGGACAACTGTATTTACTGTCTGCGTTTGGGTGATAACTTCCTCCCTGTGCTCAAACTTCAACAGCAGACATTTCAGTGACATGCCTGGTTATCTGATGGCTCGTTAACCCAAGGCCAGGCCCTACTAGCTACTTAGAACAAAGTAAGCCTCTCAATTACACACCAGATCTGTTGCTGCATTCAGTCTAGTTGGCTTCCCTCTACTGGATTCTAGAGGCAATCATTCATTCCTCCATTCATTAATTCATTTAGTCAGTCAGTCAATATGAATGGATATGAAATAAGTATTAATACAATTCATAGACTTTGGTTGAGTTCCTAATAACGATGATGATGATAATATTTATTTCTTGACTCCTACCACACACTCATGCATTAGCTCCTTTAATCCTCCCACGCAGAAGTTATGATGCTATTACACAGGTGAGGGATAACCGGGGTGCAGCTGTGACTTCTTTCAAAGTTCCAAACTTGATTTAAACAGGTCTCTCTGCCTCCGAATCCCATGCTCTTTGCCCAGTGCTGAGCCGTCTCTCAGTCTAGGTGGGGAAATGAGACTCATACAGGTGAATCATTAGATAACAGTACAGTAGGTCTTCAGCAGCAAAATCAGAAAAGAAATCTGTTTTAGTTGGTGGGGAGATGTTGAAGGTGGAGTCACCCCACTGACGTGCAGGTCTCGGGGGGCCACCAAGTAACATAGCTGGTGAAAGTCACCAGGAGTCAAAACACATGTGTTTGCTGACCAGCCCTGGACGGGCATGGTGAGCTGTAGGCTCAGTTCCAAGATAACAATTTGGAAAATATCCAGGGACTTTCCTCTTCTAATTTAAGCACTGATATCCCTGAGACTGTTGTTCCCCTGTGTTGTGGTGCATATCTGAAGTGTTTGAAATATAAACCCCCAAAATGGCACAAGGAGATAGACTTGAACTTTTGCCATTCTTTCTCCCACCCCCCAGAGCCCCAGGGGTCAGGTTCTCTGTGCAGAAAAGGGCATTTGGGTGACCACAGAGCTCCCCCTCGGGTAATCCCCAGCTCTTTGGGGAAAAGAAGCCAGGCTGTCTGTTCCTTTGTGGGTGCCTTTTTTTTTTTTTTAGACATAACTGCATTTGGGCTTTATATTTTTCTGTCTTTGCAAAACTCATTCAAACAAGGTTTGATACAGCACCTATTAAGGATGTCAGAGCATTGACCGAGTGATCTAATCTGAAATCTTCTCATTTCTTGTAGCATACCTGGACAAACATTATGCAAAAGGCATGATCATGAACAGACCGGGTTTGTTTAAGAAACTTTTCAACGATCTGTCTGTAAGAAAGGGGTATTTTCTTTTTGGCTAAATAGACAATGTAAGACAACCGCAACGTATCAGCTCTACAAATGTTGACTCTCTCCTTCTTGCCCACTTCTGAACCAGATCGTAAAAGGCGTATTTGATGCCATGTACGGGCCATCTCTCAAAGAGCTCACTATTTTGCCATCATAGTGATGGATGGCAAGACGTTATACAGCATCTTATTATTCTAATCAAATGCTAAACAGGTAGTGCTGACATGTCATTGCACATCAGAATAGGGTGTTTAAAATAAGGTGCTCATTAGGTGGAGAAAAGGAGAGTAAAGCAGAATTAGGTATTGAACAACCAGAAGCTTCTCTAAAATGTTGTTTGAGCATGAGCTGATCTCTGAAGAATGGTTTGTTTGGAACACGTTCTTATTCTTATTTTGAAAAAAGCTGAAGAGCGGCTTCCTCCTCGGGCATTCAATTCTGGTCTGTTAACATACAAATGCTGGGGTTTTCTTCCAGCTTTTATGGGTAGGGAGTCTGTGGCCGTGCTGTCCTGGGGTCTCCACGCAGTGAGATAAGGTGATGCTTGCTGACCTGGGCCAGGAGAGGAGCCGCGTTTGTCCGTGTGCACACCGGTAGGAGCAAAAGTCCTGAAAGCGGAGCCTCCGGGATGACGCCAAATAGTCCAGTTGTCCTAATGGCCTACAGTGAGACAGCTGTAACAAATCCATCTCATTGCTGTGAAGTGTTACTTTGTGTCCAAATGCTTAGTGAGTAATAAGACGGTGGGTTTTCACAAACTCTTATACTGAGTCACTTTATGTTCAGAAATAGATTCAGACCCTTTTCTTGAGCTATTGAAAACCTATTCCATTCTCAATCAAACCTCTGACAAGAGTAAACCTGGCCACCTATGTGACTACATTGTATCTCTACTCCCCTTCTTAAAGTAGATGCGATAGCATGGATCTGGGCTCAGCTCTGGGACACGTCTGTCCTTGTAGCAAAAGAGCTCACCATCTCTCAGGAGCAGCTGGGTCCAGGGTACCGTCTGGGTCAGCAAACGTTCCTTGAGTCCAGTTGGCTCTGCCGATTGTCACGATGCTTTAGGAATCTTAGATCAGCAAACCCTACGTCAATCTTAAAAATCCCTTCACTTTGTACCAGTGATCAGGCCGTTTCTCCCTCTGTATTTCAGTTTCCCAAAGTAGGGGAGAGTTCCATCACTATCCAACCTCTCTCCCCATCCCCGTTAACCCAGGGTTCTATGCGATAGTCTCTCCAGGTTCTGTAACTTGATCTCATGGTTTTACAACAAAAATAAAGCCAAACAACAGCAACCAAAAATCCACCAAAACAAAACCTGGCTTGGACTAAGATAAACGCCCCGATAGGCATGTACCTCACCTGCTCCAAGATGTTCTAGAAATTCACCAGACAGAGTTCCCCACAAAGAGGCTTCCCAGACAAAGTATCTAATTGGGCTGGGGGGCTGTGTCTGGAAACTACCAAAAATGAAGTAATAGTTAAAGAAAGCATTGGATAACTTTTTCCTTCTTTGAAGCATAAAAATTCTTAATTTTTTTAAATGCAAACTTTGCCCTCCCACTTTTATTCCCCATGTATTTAACCATCCAAGTATTCTGAAGGCAGATCACACTAGTCAGTAGAAACTTAAAAAATCGAAATGTAGCCTGAATATTTCCAAATATAATCGTTTTCCAAATATAATAGTTTTATATTTCTAAATATAATAGTTTATAATGCAGCATTACTGTGTGTAGACTCTGCCTTAGCAGAAATAAAAACGTTTGGTAGTTAGCTTTTACACACTGTATCCAAAGAGTACTTCAAAAGTTCTAGAAAATATTTTGTACTCCCTGAAGTAAGGCAAGCACACCCCCTCCCAATCCCTTGCAACCCTAATTTGCATTATTCCCGTTCTCAACAAATTTCTCTTTCTTTGGGTAAACTTTAGTGCAGACCTTCTTAGAATCCTCATGGATCACAAGCCAGTGGGATCCAAGGGAAGCCCTGTTAGGTTCATTTATGAGACGTTTACCTAACTTTTTTATTAGAAAGAAGAAGTCCTGCTCCTGTGTCTCTTTAGCAGCACAAAATAGGTTTCCGAAAGAGCAGAGCCTTGTTTCCTGCAAAAATACATGCAACCTACTCAGGGCTGGGCTGGGCATCCTGACAGAGCCTAATTATGTCTTAAGAGAACATAAGTCAGAACCAGGGCGAGTGAATAATGTGGAGAAGGGGATGATTATGGACCACAAGAGTGGTCTGACCGTTGATCTTTCTGCATCTAAGCACTTAGATGCTCTGGGGGGCCCTTCCTGTTTATAAATCAATCTTTTCAAGATTTCATGACAATCCTTGCAATCTTAAGAGAAATATCATCAGTCTACAGAGGGAAAGATCTTTCTAACATCAATATACAACGGCCTGGTAAACCCAAAGTGGACAAAATTACTGACACTCGCTAACTAGTTGTTACCCGAGTCACCTGGGGGTGCAGATAAAGAGTTTGGAGGGCCCGTTTCATGGTGAAAGGACTATTTTGGCCCAAAGAACCCTGGTGGCAAAGCCCTTATAAACACTGGGGAATTCTAGATTTATTCTAGGGTGGACCACAATGGACCTACTCACACGGAGACCCAGGAGTCACTCAATCTTGGGGAGAAAGAAGGAAAAGGAGGAGAAAGAGGAAGAAACAAAATTATCTCCTAATGATTCAACACCTACCATGTATCAGCACATCACACATACTTTTATTACTCCCAGTGGCAAACTTACAAGGTAGCTTGTATTCTTCTATAGAAGACACTGGGATTAAGTGACTCTCCTCAGGCCATTCATTTACTCAGCAAATATTTATTATGTATCAGGAACTGTTTTACGTGCTGGTAAACAATGGAAAAAGAGGCAAAAACCCTACATTTTAATTAAATATTTTTTAGACCTTTTAAAACTACGACTCTCAGCAAGAAATGTGTATGAAGCTATTACACAGAATATACTCCTTATGAATACATCTACGCATACATTTGAAACAAAATTTTTACACACTAACTTATCATTATTGCATTTATTGCATGCCCTAATATTTTCTTTTCTATTTTATTTCTTCTTTTTTAAAACCCGATCATAACCAATTAAATTGATTTTATGATTTGTTGATGATTCATCACCCAACGTTTGAAAACATTGTCTTAGTTGAGTTGAATAAAATGGGACTACTATTGATATTAGTCGGTACCAAGAACTCCGACGTTATCCTCGTAACTCCAAAGCCTGTGGAGTTACCTACGTCTTTTTAGAGAAGATTCTCATCTGTGGAAGCAGAGCTGTCTGACTCTACGCAGCCTAGAATGGTCTGGTGGAGGCCATATAACTCCAATTTGGATCTCCCAAGATGTTCAAACTCCATGTCTTCTTCACGGCATGTCTTCTGTTTGCTCCCAGCAATAATAATGTGTTTTATTTTTTTCCTCTAACCCTTTGTTCTCCCCCCACAGGCTGACGACAGAATATCCAGGCCACTATGGTGAGGAAATAGACATGGTTTCCTACAACTATGATTACTATATGCGAGGAGCAACAACCACTTTCTCTGCAGTGGAAAGGTGAGAAGGACAACCCCGTCCCCATGGGCTGGGGGTTATAGGAGCGAGGGACTGACTCCATGCAAGGATTGTGTCTGCAAGAATTTTGGTCTGGGATTTCCCCTATTTTAGTTTCCTACTTTGTCAAGGATTACCTGAGGGCTTGGCTGGACAACAGGAGGCAGTGGGAAGGGAGCTGGTCCTGTGAACTCACCTCATGGAGCAGCTGAACCTTGGAGGTGAGGATGGATTCCAGCCTGCTCCAGAACAGAGAGTCCTGAGCTTGGTATTTCTTGATCTTCTGAGCTCTCCCCCTCGCTTAATAGCACAGAGCACCTTTCCTCACCAAACATCAGGAGAGGGCAAATATGTCTGGAGGAGTGTGCACTGTCAAGACGGACCATCTTTAATTCCATGCCTCTATATGTATGGCCCCACTTTGAGTTGTAGAAAGGGAGAGAGAAGAAGGGGAGGGGATTGGATAGAAGGAACATACAAACCCTGCTTAGTCTGTTTGGGCTGCTACAACACAATACCTTAAACTGGGTGATGTATGAACAATAGAAATTTATTGTTCACAGTTCTGGAAGCAGGAAAATCCAAGATCAAGGCGCCAGCTGACTCAGTGTCTAGTGAGGACTTGCTTGGGGCTTCAAAGACGGTGCTTTATTGCTGGGTCCTCACATGGGTGATGGGGCAAGGCAGCTCCCTTCAATCTCTTTCATAAGGGCTCTCACCCCATGCATGAGGACAGAGTCCTCATAACTTAATCATTTCCCAAAAGGCCCCACCTCTTAACACTATTCCATTGGGTATTAGGTTCCAACATATAAATTTTGGGGGGACCACAACATTCAGACCATAGAATCTACAAACCGTATTTAGAAATGAAATAGGAGCAATCACACCTCAACAAAGCTGGAAAAAAATATTAATGAAAGAAGAGAATTTAAAGGACCTAAAGAAAAAAAATTCAGAATTAACTTTTTTCATCACCTTTCTCTCATAATCAGCTTCCCAACCGTATCTCAAATACATCAAAGTAAAACAAAGCAATGAGAAGAAAACAAGAATTCTTCCCCCATTAATACAGATAGAGCTGTGGGTAAATCCAGGTGTTAAAGATTGATTTGACTTACTTTTAGTCAGGTGATAATCACTTTACACAGAAATGAATTCCTGAAAAGTTACCGACAAATTATTTGCAAACCAAATAAAACTTAGGTTAACTCATTAGATAATGTACTATGATGAATTTGAGTGTGACTTATCTTTATAACGTATATCCATGTTTTCAAACAAAATTGCATCTTACTTAACTGACATTAAGGTATTTAATATGGCCTAGAATTAAAAAAAGAAAAAAAAAAAAGCCATGAAGTATCTCCGGAAAGGCACAATATATGTTCCTCGTTCATGTACAAAAGTCCTCATGTTTATCCATAAGAGTATTTCTCAGTTCTCACACCTTACTTATTTTTATTTTAGACACATTTTTAACTAGCTTAGTTACCTATTTTCTAGAAGTAGCAAAGTAGAAAGGAAATAGGGAATATAGTACTTAGAAGGAAATTCATTTCACCAGAGAGAAGAAATAGCTGAATGACATGACACACTCAGGAAATATATTGAAGAAAAAAGAAAGAAAGACCCATGAACTCAAAGGCCATGAAGCCTGGTGTCATTTACCAGCAGTGCGTATCCCAAAGTGCAGAACAGAGTAACAGTATAACCGTGGGCTCAATATTCCTAACAGTAACTCCGGGTCAACAAGAAAGTTATTCTCTATTTCCTGTTTAAGAAGGCAGGAGAGAATGCAGTAAAGAAAGAATGCCATCCAAAACTATCTTGAAATAAACACATTTTGAACAGTTAAGATGCCTAACTCCCGTGGGCTTGGTTATGGGGGATTACCCAGAATCGTGAAAACCGAAGACATTACGTCATTGCGTTGGTTTAAAATTAATATCCTCCCCAAAATAAAATAAAATAAAATAAATATACTCATGCAATTTTGCTGCTGTCACTAAAAATCAGTGGCTTAAAAGATCCACAACCTGAGTTTCTTCAGTTCTGCTGAAAGACGCTGAGGCCCCCGCCTTGGGGAAATATTGCTAGTGTCAGGCTCGCTGGGCAAGGGCTTTCCCTCCATGGGCAGATCACACCGGTTTCCTCCTGGAAATGGAGTTCCTCAACCTGCACACTATTGACATCTGGGGCCAGATAACTCTTTGTTGTAGGGGTCTGTCCTATATATTCTAGATGGTCAGCCTACCCACTAGATGCCACTAGCACCCCACCACCAGTCATGACAACCAAAAGTGTTTAAAGACATTGCCAAATATCTCCTGGGGAGTAAATTTGTACCTGGTTAAAAACCCCTGTTCTGGAGGGAAACCAGAGACCGAACCTGGTTGAATCCCTTGGACCTCATAGGACCAAGTTTAAATTGTGCTCAGTGTCAACTAACAGCTTTTTAAAAGAGTAGTATGAACCCCAGGCCATAGATCTTGTGTCTCTGTGTTTGTGAGTACACAGACAAATAAGAATTGACTGCAATAATTAAATTCATTTGGTAAAGCCGTATGCTATCAATTTGCCGATCTCCATCTAAAACCACCTATGTCCTCTGTTGACAATTACGGGAACAAATCCCAATAGTTGATCTTCTAGGCCCTTGTGCTGGGGGACTCTATTCCCGGTTGTTCTAAACAACCTGGAACACCTGACTCAGAATTAGAATGGCTGCCAGAGGCGGCGCAAGCAGGGTATACCCTACCTCCCAGTACCGACGCGGCCAGGCCCAGTTTCCAGTTCGGACTGGATGGAGGCCTTCTCCGTCACGGTGTTTAGGATAAACTGAGCTGGAAAGGGGCCTTGCAGACTGAAGAGGGGGAAAGATAATCCTAAATTTCCACTGTGCTTTGGAAGGATTAGCATGATCCAACGTGGAAAAACTCTTAATTTTTGCCCTTTATCGGGACTGTGGGAAGAGGATGACAGCCATGTCCTCCGCTGGGGTGACGGGTACCTAGTTATGGGGACCGTGTGGTATAAGAGAAAGGCCAAGATTTGAGTCCAACAAACTTGGAATCTGAAATTGTCCCCTCCACCTATCATTTGTATTATCACAAAGCAAGCCACTTATTTCTCTGAGCCTGCTTCTTCACCTGAACACGGAATTATTGCGAGGTTTAAAAGAGAAAGCATTTAAAGCATCCAGCACAATGCCAGGTATATTAAAAGTGCTCAATTAACGGTAGTAACAATTATCGTTATCATTGTTAAATGACATTGGGCCACAGGAATGTCATTTTTTCTGTACATTTTCTGTTACATGGACGAACAAAAAACATAACTGTGCCCTTAGCCAAGAGCATTCCTTGAAAGATACCCACATGATATTTTTCAAAATCAAGCAGTTCTATGTACTCTCACGGCCACCCCAACCACTTAAATAAGTAGGCAACTCCATTTCTGTCGTGCCAGAGTGGCAGACCTTTTCTTTTTCACTTTAAGGGGTCTCAGAGTTGTTTCTCCTCACTTCATTTCTCCGAGATGAGTACTCGGTAAAGGAAAGAATCAGGAAGAAAACTGATGGACTTTTTAGAAGAAGATTCTTAACAATAAAATGGAGATAGGGTGAAATAAATGCTTTTATTCCAAGCTGTTAAGCCTTCGGTCCTTGAGGCACCCTTGGGAGCCAGCAGGGTGAGCCGCCCAGTGGTAAACAGGAGTTTGCACACGCAGGGACCTGGTTAGTCCCCTTCGAGGGGTGACCCGACCTCACAGAAGTGGAGGTTCTCTGGAGATGGCACAGAGACGTCTCCTAAAAGCAAAGTGAGGTTACGGGGCCCTGCAGTCCCCAGCTCCTCCAAATGCTCATCGCTCTTTCCCGGCAGGGATGCTTCCTGTGGTGTCTCTTCTCACTGACACTGGTTTTCTGACTCTCCCCCTCACAGGGATCGCCAGTGGAAGTTCATAATGTGCCGGATGACCGATTACGACTGTGAATTCGCAAATGTCTAGATGCGCCACATGTCAAATCCGGGTGGAGGGGGAGGAGCCAGGAGCCCCGAGGGTGCCCACATGCATTAGCATCAGTTGGCACCCCTGTGGCTGTCTCTGCTGCTCTCTTTCCTTCTCCCCGAGCCAGCAGCGGCAATGCCAGCTTTCCGGGCCTTTCTGACTCCTATCGCACTTATAACCAAATCCACAAGTAAACAGTGTTTCTCACTTTCAACACGTTGCATAGCAACTGTTTCACGTGACTGACGATGGCTTCCTTGCACGCCCCGGGCACAGCGCACATGCGAACAGCCCGGCTCTGGAGCATCCCCCCACCCCAGCCTGGCTGCTGCTTTCGCTGCAGAATGAGCTCAGGCTCAGCATAGACGAGGGCAGGGCTGGAGGGGAAGGGCCATGAGGATCCCTACAGCTAAGTCTGGACGACACATAGGGTCCTCACCGAGGGCAGGCCTCCTGCCCTGAGAGGACACGCTTCCGTTCTCCCGCTCCACGCGAGCCGGGCATCCTTAGAAGTCCAAGCGCAGAGCTCTGCACTCCAGGAGTGAGGGCACTGGGAGGTGAGAAGCGGGGCGGGGTGGTGGAAGGGGTTCCTGAAGTAGAAGACGAATGTCAGCGTACCCAGCAATGACAACGAGCACAGGGGGCCAGAAGAACCTGTGAGAGTCAGTCTCAAGCAGGACAAAAACAAGGGAGGAGAGAAAGGTCAGAGAATGGGACTCAGGTTGGGAACTCGGCGCTATGAGAGTGGCCAGGTTGACTTGGGAAATGGGAAAAGTGGCTTGAGTCACTGGCACCTAGAGGCAGGCTCGGGATTCCCGGGGAAGGCTGGCATGAGCCCCGGGGCCAGAGGGAGCTCCTGGTGAACTCCTCTGTATCGGTCCTGACTTTCTGGGTGGGGAAGGCTGCCCTGGGGACCACCGTCCTTCTACGTGCCGCTCAGAGGTGTCTTCTGCGGAAGTGTCACTTTCTGTCCTCTTCTGGTGAGGTCTCTGTCCCCAGCCCTTTGTACTCTTCATCATAAAAGAAATAAAAACATTAACGTTCACTATGCTGCAAATGTTTCGGGTCAGTTTTGTCCTCTCCGCTTCCCCTTTCCTGTGATTCATTCATCCATTCTGAAAGAGCGGCTTAGCATGGTGAATTGTGCCAAGCAGCATGCGAGGTACCAGGAACACAACGATGACAACGACAGAGAGAGGCTGGGGCATCAGATCATCAAAACAGAAAGTGCTGAGCGCTTAACCTAAGGATTGAACAAAGGACGGAGCCACATGCCTTTGCCTTTGAGTCTAGCCCATGTCTCCTCCGCATCCTTCAACCCTCTTTGCCCCAACCTGTCCCAACCTGTCCTGTGCTTTTTAACCACAGGAAGCCCCTGTTTTCTTTATCCACACAGTTCGCCTTTTCTTTTTTGTTGTGTGTTGCTCTTCCCTCATCCTCCCTCCCAGGGTACCCGGGAGAGGGGCCAGCCAGGGAACCACAGGGGTCACCTGCCTTGGCACACGCCCCGACCTAGGTGGCCAGGATGGTGACTCTCGGCTGACGGGCACTGCATTTCCTGCTGCAAGACCCCAGCACCGTGATGGGGAAGGACGTCCTCCTTTGCTTTGGCTCTAAAAACACTTTTGCACATTACGGTTTTGTTCTATTTCCTTCGTTTCATTGTTTCTGTCTCTCTAGCAATTTTAATTTGCAGTAAGAAGCTTCTTGGTATTATTTTTCACAAAGGGAGCCATTAATATTTCAGCGACTGTGGCGTTGGCTCTGGTGTGCGGAGCACAGCTGGGAGGGAGACCGCCGTGCTGAAGGGCTGCCTGGGCACCCAGGAAGGAAACGCGGGGCGGGGGGGGGGGAGGATTGGGGGCTGGGAGAGAGAGAGACCTGCAGCTTGCAGGAAACTGCAAGAGAACACGAGTCGAGAAAAAAAAACGGTAAGGCAATCCAAGAAGTACCTGTGCCAGATGGAATAAACAGAGAAGTTTTTACGTAGAGAAAAACTATTCTTTGCACATAGGCCAAGGACAATGACAGGATAGATACTGTAAACTCAGTGTGAATCTGAATGGTTTATACGTTATATTACACATCATCATTCAGTAAGAAATGAGAGTCCGGGTGAGGACGAAATCCCGGGTCTTCTGACTGCAAGTCCTCATCCTCCGTTCTCTCGTTACTCCGATCTTTCTCCTAACTCGCCCCGCAGTCTCAGACACGTCACCTCTCCTTCCTAGGCCTACTGTCCAAAATGAGGACGTTTATCTGGGGCACCGCTGTGGGTTTTTGCGATTCTAGAATTCCATGAACTCTGTCATCTGGCGTGAATTGCGTACGAAGGGATTTGCTAAGGCATTTTCTTCCGGAGAAGAAGCCTGGAATTACTAACAGCGGGGACCTCGACGCAGGTCCTACCCCTCGCTCCGACAGAGGGTGCAAGATGAGACAAGTCTCCAGGCCACCCTTGTCTCACCTGCCCAGCGCAAGCAGGAATCCCTTTCCCAGCAACCTCACAAGACGGTGGGCACGTGAAATGAGAGGAGGGAAGACGAGAGACACGATTTCTGCCTCCCAAGGCCTGCAGCCCAACGGCGAGATGAGAAAACAGAGATGACGGTGAGTGAAGGAAAGCCCCCTGAGAAGCTGAGTCTTTGCCTGGCCTCGAAGGGTGGGTAGGACTTCTGTCTGCGGTGAGTGGGGAAGACCGTGTGCTCTGCATCCAGAGGACACGAGTCCCGGCTCTGTCACTTTCCAGCTTCACGACCTTGGCCCGGTCACCTAACCTTTCCTGAGACTCTATTTCCTTACCTGTAGAAATTGTTAGGTCGGAATGCGCAGTACCACCGAACAGAGAGACTGGAGACTCTGAGGCTGCAATCAGCAAGAGGCGTTTATTGCTAGCTCGAGCTAGGGTCCGAGCCCCAGAGCACCAACGCAGTGGCCTCTTTGTAAGGCAGGGACCCCCGACCGTGTGGGAGGGGGCTTTTATGTGAGCTGTTCCCTCGGCAACAAGTTGTCCTCGCGTACACTGATTGGTCAACTACATTGTACTTTACCTCACCCCTGATTGATTCTACATGTGGTCATGCTTGTTCTAATAGGTCTCCTTCCTGGAGTTGTTTTGCAGCATTTTATTTCATCCCATGATACTCCGTGATATCTGCAAGCAAGCCGTTATCACAGAAGCACAAGTGGGCGGTGGGCACAAGCAAGCAATCTTATCATACCAAAGCAGAAGTCCAAGCCAGCAATTAAAAAGAAATAGACTTGAAACAGACTTGATATCTTACAAAATAATAACACTACCTACACCATGGGGTTGTTATGAGGATTAAGTGAGATCACACAGTGTCTTGCACGTAATAAGTATCCAACAAATGTAGTAAGAGAAGGGGAACAGCATTAGCACACATTAGAAATAAAGCTCCTTACGTAAGCCGGATTTCAGTGTAGGTCACTGATAGGAAAAGTTCATAAACTAGGCAAGACATAAGTGTGGCTCTCACTCATTTATCCATTTGTTCAGTCCCTGAACCAATAAAATTTTACATGCTTGTTATATACCAATTGCTGTGCTGGGCACAGTGTCTGCATTCATGAGGATTATGAACTAAAGGAGCCACACAAGCAAACAAACCGCTAGAGCACAGTTTAGTAAGTCAAGGACAGGTGGCATTTGAACAGAGGGTGGCGAGGGATTAGGGTGGGAAAAGGGATAGTGGCATTTCAGGCAATAGAAACAATATGATGCAAGTCATAAAATAACACATGGGTTTAAGGAAGTTTCCCCAGGAAATACTGGTCTCACCAAAGGTATCTGGGAAGCCCAACATGTAGTCACAATGCCCCAGGGAGGGAGGGCATCTCTCTTCAGCACCATAAGGCTTTCCATTATTTGTGCTTATTAACTGTAATTTATAGGATCTCTCTGGAACTCAGGTGGCCTGGAGAAGTCCTCTCTGCATCCTGGCTCTCCATCTCCTACACGTGACTTTTTGCTCGACGGCATTGGCCCAGACATGAAACCCAACACTTTTGTGAGTTCCTTCAGAAGAATGCATTCTCACAAAGGCTTTGGTGAATGTACAAAATTTGAAAAAAAAAAAAAAAAAACCTTAAAATTAGCTGGTCCCACATCCAGCTCCAAGCCAACTTGGCCATCTTCTCTCATTAATCAGAGAAAATAGTGTTCAGTACAGTCTGTGCCCAACATGGCTGTGTCCACCGTGGTGGCTAACAAAACAGAGGTCATATAGCCAATAGCATCCACTCTCCTTATAAAGTCTCAATCAAACTTAACTAACCCCCTTCTGTTTATTTCTGTTTAGTTAAATCACACTGTTAAGGAGTGGGACCTGAACCGGTTACCATCCTGGGACCCAGAGTCAGGGAGGCGAGCTAAGCGGAACCCTTCACAGAATGGTGCCTGGACCTATGGTGTGGCATCCCTTACCCACTGGCTTACTGGGTCTCTGTCATTCAATTTATTCCTTTGTAAAGCAAGAATGAGAACACATTCCTACCTCAAAAGTCATTGCAAGGAATAATAATGATATATTTACACACAGCTCAGATTTTCACGGTGTTTACAACCTTTCGTAGCATGGAATATCCCTAAAAACTGAAAACCAACCAAAACTCCGCATTCATTTTAAAACCTATTTATTAGATGCCACGGGGCCTTGATAAGCACTTGACTCTTCCATTATGTGACCTCCTTCTTCTCCTCACCCTACGCACCCATAAGGAGCCCAGTTATCAATGTGAAGTAATGACTTTCTGTATCAGTGGAAAATGATGGATAGAAATATTCCAAAATGAAAATTATGATAGTCTGTGGATTGTAGCATTACTGTTTATTTCTTTGTTCCTCTTTACATTTTTCTATCTTCCCTTAACTTATAAAAACATTGATCATTTACTGTGCTTATAATAAAAAAAAAAAAAGTAAAATTATGGAACAAAAACAGTCGCAGGCTGCCAAGCAGTTGAGCCCTAGGATGGTGTTCCAGGCTGAAATTTGACCATGTGGTTGCTTCATGGAAAGAAAGAGATTATAAAGCCAGACCCTTTCATCTAACCGTCTGCCTTAATGGGTTATAATTTAATATGCAGAATTACCTGCTCTTTCCAACGTCTGTCACCGTCCCCAGAGACAATGGAACAGATGTTCAGCCTGTCACACGGCCAGTGGGAAACGAACATTCACCACAGCAGCGGGAAATCTTCTACCCACCTCTCCTGTTCCCTGAGGTCCTACGTCAGGGCCAAACACAGACTTGGCTTCCCTATAAAAGCTTCCTGAGCCTTCTAGGACCGGTAGCTGTGTCAGCTTTCTGTGTCTTCCTTTCCATTTCCCTGAGGATAGGAGTCCTGTCTCTTTGTTCATCGACAGATTTCCCATGCCCACCTAGACGGCTTTATTTCATGTTTTTCAAAATTAATCTGGATTTCTGGTTGGCTTTCAGTTTTTATTGGGAAGGTCTATCAGAGCTTTAGGCAACCAATAACTGCAAAGGCATTTTGAAAATGATGAAGTTCTATTAAGAGGCAAGGTATTATGGGAGTGCTGTGGTTTTGATGGGGTTAATGCCATCCTGTACTCCCTTTATCCGGCATCAGCAGGTAATCATGAGTTCCGTCCTTTTAAGAGCTATTCACTAATGCTGGGTGAGTTGGCAATCACAACTGTCTGGAGCCAAGAGGCCCGGCCACAGCCTTGATGCCTGAGCCTTACCCTCCCCCTCATAGTTGAAGTTAAGTTTCTGTTTCCCTGGAATGATAAGTTTCACTTTGCAGCCAATGACGTGGCTTTGCATTTACTATCCCTTGATTGGATGCTTTTGGATGCCTCGTTTACATACTGGACCTAATTGAGAACTGCAAGCTGTAACTCCCCAAATGCTTCCTGATTGGTCAGTCCTTTTTTCACCTAATTTGCATTGTGACTGGGCGTTCCCCTCTCACTTGTCTATAAAAGCTGTAACCTCATGCTCAATAAACGAG
>CAUYRT010088537.1:0-48567 GCA_963574885.1 Lepilemur ruficaudatus
AGATTTTTGAATGTAACAAGATAAGTCAACTTGAGTGGTAATATATTTTGGGAAATCAGCTCACTACAAATTGTGACTGTAAACATTGTACTGTAAATGCTTTGTAGTTTTCCCCCAATAAAAAAAAAATAAAATAAAATAAAGTAAAAAAAAAAAGATACACTATACGTCTATTAGAATGGCTAAAATCCCAAATCTGACAGTGCTAATTAGTGACAAGGGTAGGAGCAACAGGAACTCTCATTCTGTTGCTGGTGAGGATGTAAAATAGTAAGGCCATATGGGAACACAGTTTGGCAGTTTCCTATAAAGCTAAACACAATCTTACCATATTCAGCAATGACATTTTTAAGTATTTAGCCAACTGATTTGAAAAATCAGGCCTATACTAAAACGCACACACAGAAATTTATAGAAGTTTTATTCATAATAATCAAAAACTGAAAACAGCAAAGATATCTTTCAATAAACGAAAAGATAGACAAACCATGGTACATCCGTAGAACGGACTATAACTCGGCAACTAAAAGGAATGAGCTATCAATCTGAAGAACATGGGTGAATCTTTAATGCATATTATTTAATGAAATAAGTGAGCCTGTAAAGGCAACATATTATATAATTCCATGTATACAACATTCTGGAAAATTTAGAGAAAGTTCTCCTACAACTTCTCTATCCAAGTTGCTAAAATGTCCAAAATTTAAGATATCCTAACTATGTACATATTTTCTTGACCATGTAAAATGACATCTTGATATATTAACAATATATTTATTAATGGAATTAATATTTTAAAATATGTTTTCCTTGTCATAGCCAAAGAAATATGAGATAATTTTACTTTTTTTAAAATATTGACATTTTCCTTTTTCAATATAGAAAGTTATATTCAATTGTGGAGTATTTTTTGTATTTAATTACTAGAGTCATGTGTATTTTCTTACTCTTTCAGATTTAAAAACAGGTAACTTTTATACAAATATTGTTAAGCCCCCAAATTTCTATATTACAAGAAAAGAGTTAGTGAGACAAGATACAGTTTCTGCTGCTGCATTTGTCCCCAAACTTCTGACCAATATTCATCATCTTCCTCCTTTGCTGCCCATTCTGTTGATAGATCACCCTCCCCCTGTCTAACAGTGCTGTGGTGGCTTACTCAGTGAGGTAACTCCGTGAGGCAATATATACTGAACATATTATACATCTGGTTCTGCTCTGGGCACTTAGTTTCTATTGCTGGGGGGAAAAAAAGCAAAACTCAGACAAAAATCCTGATCTTTTGGACCCATAATTTCTTTCCCCACTTTTTAGTTACTTGTTTCTGACCTTGGAGAGATAGGATCTTTATTTATTTGGTTTTGTTCTCCTATACATTTGTGTTGGCCTACAGGTCAGACATTTAAAAATCTTGGGCAGTTTTCCTTTTTTTCCTTCCTGATTTAATTATTACTTAAAACACTATTCCTGGAAACGTCACCATTAGTCACCCCTGCTGCCTCTGTGGACACTTCAGACTGAATTAACTCTGCTTCCCAAAATAAAATATGTTAATTATTTTTTTTCGGGATTGTGGGGATCAAAGTGATTAAATTTTGTAGTAAAATGTGTATTGTGATTAATAAGTAGCAAAAGTGTGAAAAAAGCTAAAGCAAATTACTGATGGATAGAAGCTAGAGAGACAATTAAGGTACAGAGTGAAAGAGTGACTGACGGGCCAACCCTGGCGGGTGGCTGGGGGAGTGTGATCCTGACACAGGTGGACAGACACATCTCAGAAGACAGAAGCCTTTTCCATTGTTACAGAACACAGGGGGGTAAGAATAGTTACAGATGCAGATTTTTTTTTTCTTTATTGAAGTATAATTTACATATCATGCCTTTACTCCATTTTAAGTGTACAATTAAATGATTATTAGTAAATTTACAAAGTTGATTTTATATATGGGTTTGCAGGAGATCCTGTCTGATTTTCTCCGTGGGATGTGGGAGTTGAACTTGTCTTCTGAGAACCTAAGGTGATTTGATGATGATAGAAATAGTTGAAAACAACTGACAAAGACTAGGAAAGAGTGCTGAGTAGAATTCAGGGTTCCACTGTGTTGAAAGTCTAGAATTCACAGGGACATCAAATGACAAGGTTGTTTGCTTGGGCTTACCTCCAACGAGGCGTCCCCAGGTTGATACTACAATAAGAAGACACACAAATGAAAGAAAGTCCTCTGAACATAATCTCCAATATATTTTTAAAAAGGGCAGAACCTGATCCTTAACTACGAAACAATGAGGCCACCCGTTGGTGAATAAAACCAGGGCCAGTGAACATCGCAGAGTCATTGCAGTTAGAGTATCCAGAGTCAAGGGTGCTGGATGCAGAGTTCAAGGATGAGGAGAAGCATAAAGAGAAGAGGAGAAAATTCCCATCCTATGGGCCAAGGGCCGTAAATGTTACCCTGCTCCTCAACATTTATTAAATCAGAGAACAAAGAATTTGAATATTAGCAAGAACAGCAGATGATTATTAATCACACTAACAGTTGAGAACTAGATAATTAGAATAAATAATCAGCAAGCCATCCAGACTCTTTCTATCAAATAGTAATTATCTGTTACGATTTTAGCATGTACTGTAAAATTTATTGTTGTATCATTGAATGAGTGCTTTATGTCCTGACAGATATTTTGTGTCATTGGTTGAAGACAAATTTTATTCTATAGTGTAAGAATGTTAATATTAACATTCTGTTTTGAAATACAGAAACCTGAAAAAAAATTGTGCTGACAGAAAAGCATCCTACTTCTATGTTAGATGAAACTCAGTGGTGATATTTTAAAATATATTAACTTAACATGTACAACCATTATCTATCAATAAAAAGAACATATATTAACTGCAAAAAACATGAATGATATAAAATAATTAGGAATTCAACAAATCTGATTTAATTGAATCATTACTTCAATGTAGGTTGAGAATGCTTAATATTATACAAAAAAACCCAAATCTGAAATGTTCCAAAATCCAAAACTTTTTGAGTTCCGACATGACACCACAAGTGGAAAATTCCACAAGTGACCTTGTGTGACAGATTACAGTCAAAACTAGGCCACATAACAGAGTGCCCAGCAATTCATTCAGCATCCCCAATGGAAATAAGACCCTCATAGTCCCCTCCAGCTGTGATGTATCTTTTCTGCAAACATGCAGATTCCTCCACACAAGCCTGCCATAGAGGCAAAAAAAAAAAAAAATGGCCCATGTGAGGACCGGATGTGCCAACAGCAAGCATGTTCCCCAAGAAGCCCCACATGAAGTGAAGAACTATATGCATTACTCACAGTGTTTTTCATTTGTTTGTTTGATTGTTTTTTGCCTATTCTGTGTTCTGTGGTGTAAAGATATTGTTGAAAATCTCAGAAAGGCCTGCGAAAACCCCTTTGGGTAACAGTGCTAAGAAAAAGAGGAGGCATTTATGTTTATCCATAGTATGGCAAGTCAAGCCATTCAGAAACTGGACAGCTATGTAAGTGTAAAACATTTAGAGAGAATATGGTGTTAAAATGACTGCCCTAGGTGCCCTAAAGAAACAAGGATAAACTGTCAAATTTCTATGCCAAAAGTGATGAGGAGAAGTTAAGGAAGAGTGGAAAAACACTTCAAACGCTAAAAATGAAGATCCTGAAAGATCTTTATGGAAAGAGTGAATTTGTCAATGTTGCAGTGGGTACACACCGCTTGACAGTATGCTGACCACGAAACAAGCAAAGATCTGTGACGATGGACTGAAAATTGAAGAGAGCTGTAAATACTCAACAGGCTGGTAGAAGAAATTTAATAGAAGACATGGCATTACATTTTTAAGGATTTGTGGTGATAAAACATCTGTTGATTATGAAGCAACTGCAGAGAAATTCATTGACATTTTAGCAAGGTCATCACTGATGAAAATCTGATGCCAGAACAAGTCAATAAGGCTGATGAAACATCACTGTTTGGGCACTGTTGCTCCAGAGAAACACTGACTACAGCTGACGAGACAGCTTCTACAGAAATGAAAGGTGCCAAGGGCAGAAGAACTGTGCCAGGATGTGCTAATGCAACAGGCGCACGTAAGTATAAACTTGCTGTGATGGGCAAAAGTTTGCATTCTCCTGTTTTCAAGGAGTGAATTTCTTAACAGTACATTATTGTGCTAACAAAAAGGCATGGATCATAAGACATCTTTTGTGGGCAGTTTCACAAACATTTGTACCAGCCTCTTGTGCTCACTGTAGGGAAGCTGGACTGGATGGCCACTGCAAGATTTTGTTATTCGTTGGCAACTGTTCTGCTCACTCTCCAGTTGAAATTCTCGGCAAAAATAATGTGTATGCCACGTGCTTTCCCTCAAATGTGACTTCATTAATTGAGCTGTGTGAGCAGGGTATCCTTAGATCAATGAAGAATCAGTATAAAAACACTCTCTTGAACAGCATGCTAGCAGCAGTGAGCAGGGGCATGGGTGTGGAAGGTTTGCAAAAGGAGTTTAGCATGAAGTTTGCCATACATGCTGTAGCCAACGCTTGGAATACAGTGACTGAAGACACAGCTGTCCATGCTTGGCACGACCTCTGGTTTGTGACTTTGCTCAGTGATGATGATGAACAGGGTAGTGATTTTGAAGGATTTCATATATTAAGTGGAAAAAAAATGATGTCTGACCTCCTTACATATGAAAAAATACACCTTTAGAGTCTATTAGTAAACTAGAAGAAATGGATATCAAAAAAATTTAACATTGATAATGAGGCTTTAGTTGTACATTCATAGCCTGATAGTGAAATAACCAAAATGATTCTGAATCAAGGTGACTGTGATAATAGTAATGATGAAGATGATGTTAACATTGCAGAAACAGTGCCAATAGAGTAGAGGACACAGTGAAAATTTGTGATGGGCCTTTTGAAGGATTAGAGCAGTGTGCTTTCACAACAGAAGAAGAAATCACATCCGTTTATAAAATCAAAGAGAGACTTCAAAAAAAACCTGATTATCAATGAGGCAGATGAATCTGGAAAAAAAACGATTTTAAAAAGCCATCCGGCAGAATGCCTCCTTATCCCTAAAGGACCCATTTTCTGATCCCTCAACTGTTTCTGATGGTTATTCTCACCAGAAAAAAAAAAAAAAACACTAGGGTGTACAGTAACCTTCGAATCGAAACACAGCATTGCAGGCAGAGACTGAAAGCCTGCTGTCCTTGCTGTTGTTTAACAGCTGATGCGGGTATTCTGGTGATGCTGCTGTGCTGCTTAGTTAACGTGAGCACACTATGTTTTTTACTTTATTAATGGGATATCATAATTACACATATGTTAAGTACATATGTGTAAATAAGTGTAAGAAAATGCTTGCTCATTGGAGGCACAGAAATTGAAAGTCAAGAGATGGTTATGCCAAACAACCACAGATTGTTCACACAGGTGGCTGAGAAAGTGACACCTTTGCTTTCTGATGGTTCAATGTACGCAAACGTTTCACAGTATAAAATTACTGTCAGGCTATATATTTGATATGTACGGTGTATATGAAACATAAATGAACTTTATGTTTACACTTAGATCTCCTCCCCAAGATATTTCATTACATATATGCAAATATTCCAAAATCTGAAAAAAATATGAACTCTGAAACACTTCTAGTCCCAAGCATTTCAGATAAAGGATACTCAAACTTTATTATTAAAAACAAATGTAACACTAAATATTTTTTTTAAATTTGGAATGATATAGACTAAACTCATTTTAGCCATATATAAAATACCAAAAATCTCTCTTTTGAAATTCGGATTTCAATTACAGAGATAGTTCATTTTTTGATGAAGCAGAGAGATTTATATTTTATTCTCTTAAACGAACTTTTGCTAGTTTTATAAGAGTTCCAGCTCTTTGCCTAAAATTCTTCATGTGTAATTCACTGTTTTTGTGTATTTTAATATCTTTGACTTATAGAATCTGGGCTCCTTTGAATTCCTATATTCTTCACTGACCACATTTTAGATATTTTTTTTCCTTCTTCAATTCTGGTATGTCTTTCCTAAGGGTACATTGGCTATAACAGAAGTCTAAGTAAAGCTAGAATATGGTCAGAAGATAAAAATATCAACTAACTGATAGGAATGAATATGCTCTGCTTTAAAAATGTTTAGGGACTACTAGTTTTCTATTCCTGTGGTAAAAGTTATTATCACAAACTGATGGCTTAAAATAGCAGAAATCTATTCTCTCACAGTCGTAGGGGCTAGAAGTCTGGAATCAGGGTGTTGGCAGGGCTGTGCTCCCCCGAGCAATTCTGGGAAGTTCTACCTCATGCCTGTCTTCTAGCTTCTAGTGACGCCTGCACACTGAGCATGACTTGCCTCAGTTTCACTACTCCAGTCTCTCCCCTCCCTGTATCCCCACCTCCTCTGTCTGGTCTTTCTCTGTCTCTAATGTCCCCTGCTTTTCTGTTATAAGAATACTTATTATATTTAGGGCCAACCTGGAGAATCTGGGATTACCATAACTCAAGATCCTTGACTTAATCACATTTGCAGTGACCTCTTTTCCAAATAAGACAATGTTCACAAGTTCCAGTGATTTGACAGAGATACCTTTTACTGGGCCATTTTTCTGTCTTCCATAGGAAGTGATCTTCAATTGTGTGACATTAATCAGAAATTGTAGGCTCCCTAATTAACAGCTGAATACACTTCAGCTATCACTGGTCTACTGGCAATTATTTTTTCACTATTTGGGGAAACTACTGAAGCTGCAGATCATTAAGGACCTTATTTCACGGATAAGTGACTGTCCCAGACAATTAAGCACCTGCAATACAGAATCTGCAGAGAGCCCCTTCACCGTCAGACACCTCCTTAAATGTTCAAGCAGCATGGTAAAAAATGAAAAACAGAAGAGCTTCTCTAGAGGAAAGCTGTTTCCAAGATACTTTTTGTTGTTGTTCTTAATGACTTTTGTCTTCACAAGTTTTATTTGTTAAACAATAAGAATTCACAACTGTTTCAACAAAGGTTTAGTATCTCTTTAAGAATAAATCATAAAATTATTAAGCTTAGCCTTTATACTTAGGAACAGATATTTAAATTGTTTTTCAATATATTTTAGAATATTTGAAAATTATAGAAAAAGTCATATGGTTTGAATTAAGCAGCTATATGCAAATTTTTAACATACAAATTATATAGTAAGAAAACACAAATTTAATACAATTTTCACTGTGTGAAACACTAATTTTTTTATAATAGGAATTCTGAATAAATCTGAATTACACATAACTTGTTAAAAATTTTAAAATGGACAGGATATTTGTCTATATAACGCCAATTTTCCCACCGAAGTTTTTTAAGAAGACAAATTCAGGTTTTTACTGATTTGTCACAGAATTGATTTAGTCATACATAGATGTATATTTTTTAGTACTTTTTTTCTTATTTACACTGTAAGTACAGTTGTCCAGTAACATAGGATGTACATCATGAAAATGCTGTTCTAGTCACTTGCTTTCTCTATTTAACAAATATATATGTATATATATTTTTAAAATTACTTTTGGAATTATATCTAGGATTTCTAGGTCTATTGAAGATCCTTAAGTCCTTTATATTTATTATATTATTTAATTTTCACAGCACCTTTTTGTGATAGGTATCAATATATGTAGGTGAGAAAGAGGGTAGTAAAGTAATTACCAAAAGTCAACTGTTTGCAAGAGGGAGAGCTGTGATTTGACTTCAGGTGAAGGCCAGACTTCAGGGGCACTGCAGTTCACATATATGTTTCAGATTTGGCCATGTGGTTTTATATACAGAAAAAAATTTATAGTTCACATTATATTTAACTGACAAATCAAGTGTTGGCAAATTATGGCCCACGGACAAATTCTACCTATCATTTTTTTTCGTAAATAACAGACACACCCATTTGTTTATGTTTTATCTAGATCTGCTTTCTCACTGCAATGACAGGTGGGCAGTTGTAACTGAGACAATATGACCAATAAAACCTAAAATATTTGCTAAATAGCCCTTTATAGTAAAAAGTTTGCTGACTCAAGTCTAGATTATCATTGTTATACTAGAATTAGCCTTCCTTCACATTATTAAAGCCTTTTTCTTAAATCAGTCAAAGATAGTGAATGTTTACATGTGATGATCATTGACTGTTTAGTTATCCTTCCAGATATTGAAGACTCTTACTGTTTAAGTACCTCTCAGCTCAAGATCAGTGATGTATTGAAAAAATTAGGATAAAATGTTTTTAAAATATTCTAGGACAAAGAAATCATGAAAAAGCATAACTGCCTTTCCAATTGTTTTGGGATAATTTATGCACAATGTTTTAAATTGCCCATGTTAAACTGTTTATTAATATGGAAAACATTTTTTAATTAAAAAGAACTTAAAATTCTTTTAGAATAAATTCTACTAAATACTTTGTAAAGAGATTTGCTTTAGTATCTCCTATTTAAATTGTCTTTATTGTCATACCATTTAGTGTGTGTGTGCAGGTGACGACAAAATTCTATATTCATCCCATGCATTTGAATTTGACTAACACAGTGAATCTTACTCATGATATACCACCATCTATTAGAAAAATTAATAAATATTCACTCCAGTGTAGTTTTAGTAATGCTGTTTATAAGCTGTGCTGTCCTTTCACACACTCACTGAATTTTAATTTTGTCACGCTGTCATTTGCTCATAAAGTACACTACATAGGATACTTCAAAGGGTTATATTAGCACTTTTTTAGTTTTTATATTTTAGGTTGTATTCCCATGAAAAAATTTCTAACAAATAATCATTTTTAATTGCCATGTACTTTTTAACTTTGCATTTTATTTTTTAAATAATTTTTAAATTAAATTACAACAAACAGAAAGAAACTTACACAAATCATGTCTGTATTTTGCTCAATTTTCACAAACTGAACAAATCCAGTCCACAGGGCACAGATGAAGAAAGAAAACATTGCCAGTATGCTGAACTTCCTCCGTATTTTAGTTTCACATAAAAAAGAAAAAAAATGTGTATTCTTGTGTGTCTGATTTCTTTCAGTCAATATTTTGCCTGTGATAATCATTTGTGGTGGTGTTGTGTAGCATAAATTTGTTCCTTTCTATATTGTGTAGTATTCCATTATATGAGTGTAACCTAATTCATCGATCCATTGAAACATTGATAAACAGTTGGATCCTTTCCAGTTTGGACCTTTTACAAATAATGCTTTCCTAAACATTTTTATTCTTTTTATGAATGTATGTGAAGATTTCTATTTGTTATATACCTATGACTCTAATGATTGGCCATGGAGATAGCTATGTTTAGCTTTAGTAGATGCTACCTCTTTTCCAAAGTGGTTCTACCAACACACATACCCCACAGTGACGTGTGAGAGTTTCTGCTGATTCATGTGCTTACAGACGCTTGATGCTGCATATTTTTTCATTTTAACCTTTACACTTTCCCTGATGACTATTTATTCTATTCATATGTTCATGTTTTATGGCCATTTAGATGCTTTCTTTTGTGAAAGTCTATTTAAATGTTTTGTCTTTGTAATTCCAGCCTGATTGATGGCAAGTCAGGGTTTTACTCTTCAGCCCAAGCTAATTTTTACTGTCTCATATCATTCACTACATTCAGCTAGTTCGTTTTTTATAAAGTTTTACTTGGATTCATTGGATTTTTGTTAAATAATATTGCTGGAATGCCTACATTTAAATTTCAATTCTTACACTGACTAATTGTGTTGACTTGAGGTAAGTGCATTAATCCCTTACAGTTTTGTATTTTCTCAGTAAAATAAAAATGATTAGAGTTCCTTTACTGTGGAAATGTTTTGAGAATTTATATATAGTATTTAACTAATACTTAGCATATGGTAAGCACTATATAAATGATTGCTATTAGGATTGTTATATTTCTATTCTAACCATCATTGCCTACTATTAATAACTGGAAAAAATGGCTTATCTGCCAACTCATTAACACCTATATTGTCAGCTCATCTCTTCTAACACCAGATTTGTGCTGTCTACTACATACAGTTGGTCCCCTTTCTTGGTCTGTTACCAAGCCTATCTTTGACCTACACTATCTTAGGCATTCATTTAACCACTGTTGTTGTTTCTGTTTGGAATAAACAATTTTTTAAAAAGTCTTTATGATTCAAGGTGCATAGTATCCCCTAACAAACTTGGTCTCTCACCCCTCAACTTCTCCCAATGAGGGAGGAAGTGACTTAATTGTTGTTGATTGCCTTTTAAGATAAAATGATTTGCCATACATCTGTTAGAATTCTAGAAAACTCTAGACTGTGGAGGGTATATTCCCTGTTTATATCTATTTGCATATCAATGTTTCATAGGGTTTTGGAAAAGAAAATAAATGAAATAAATGATTTCCTTCAATAAAAGTATAATTTGGTGGCATTCTTCTTTTGATAAAAATTAGAAGTCACCATTTTGTATGACTAATGTTTTAATTAACAGAATTTATTTTTTAAAGGAGTTTTGGGTTTACAGAAAAAAATGAGCAGAAAGTGCAGAGAGTCCCCTTATATCTCCTCTCCCACTCATATGTTATTGTAATGGAATTAGCAAAAATCAATTATTAAAAGGAGCTTTTTAGTGTTAGGACTGCTGAAAGAATAGCCTCTCTCCTTAAACTTCCATAAAATAAAGTAGATCTTTAAAAATGTATATGAAGACTGAAGTTAGAGATAGTAACTATCCAAAAAGAAGGATAGAGATTTTTTAAAAAGAATCAAAGAAAAGGGAAAAAAGAAAGAGCACCAGTGAGTTGGGAAACAACTTCAAACAAACTTGCATATGTGTAATTGGAGTCCCTTTAATCAGAAAAACTATTAGAAAAAAAACATAGTGAAAATATTTCCAAATTAATTGAAAACTGTAAATGCACAGATCTAAGAAACTCATCAAAACCAAGTACAAAATGATTTAATAAAAATTATATCAGGACACATAATAATCAGATTGCTTTAAAACATTGATAAAAAGCCTCAAAAGCAGCCACAGGAAAAAGACACATTACATAAAGGGGAACAAAAATGAGGGTGAAGGCAGGATTCTTTTTTAAAACAGTGAAAGTAATGACAGTGTGCAGCAAAATATCAAAAGAAAAAAATCTGGCCAATCTAGAATTC
Source organism: Lepilemur ruficaudatus (assembly GCA_963574885.1). Taxonomy (NCBI): domain Eukaryota; kingdom Metazoa; phylum Chordata; class Mammalia; order Primates; family Lepilemuridae; genus Lepilemur; species Lepilemur ruficaudatus. The sequence continues at coordinate 11,212 of CAUYRT010088537.1, forward strand.
CATACTCAGTGAAAATATCTTTCAACAACAAAGACAAAGTGAAGACTTTTACAACATAGGATGCTAAAAGAATTCATCTCCAGCACAATGGCACTCACTACAAAGAATGTTAAAGGAAGGAGGAAATGATGCCAGATAAAAATACATATCAAAACAAAATAATGAATAGCAGTAAAGTTTTATTGGCACACCAGGCACATGTATGCACACATACACATGTATATGACCAGCAAAGAGAACAGAAAGGAGACCAGCAGAGATGACATGTCAAGAGACTATTTATTAAAGAAATGTGAAAGAAGGTTATAATAAAGAAACAAAATGGGAAAAATACTGGTCAGATGGAAAGGGAGGGTGTCTATGTCCAATGAATGATCCCATGTGCCAAGCAGAACACAAAAGAGGCTCAAGAATCTGAGAAAACCAGTTCCTTTAAGACTAGGAAAGTATTTAGAGCTGAAAAGACAGCAGTTCCCAGAAAATTCTTTGCATAAAACAGTGATTTCCCAGGTCTACCGCTTCAGGTCACAGAAAAGCCATCCATCACCAACATAAATAGAAGATTATTTTTAGCCTCAAAAAAAGTCAGGAGACAGTCCTTCTTCCTTCCAGAAAGGTGCAGCTTCCCATTTCCTAAATTACTAAGAACACAGTTCTTTTTTCTAAAATGCTTATCATTTGACATTTTTCCCCAGTGGCCTCATGGTGGCAATGCAGCTCTAAGAACATTTGTAGTCCAGGCAGAAAGAAAGAATGTGAGAAAAAGTGAGTGGCTTCTTTTAGTCATGTAGAAAAAGCTTCCACAGAGAATTATTCATACATTACATGGCAAGAACTGTGATAAGTGGCCACCTCTACCTGGAACAAATACTTGAAATTCAAATATATCAGCTCTCTAGAATCCATACAAGAGGGAGGAAAAGGAGAACTGTGTTGAGAATGACTTTGTTTGACTTTGTGTTCATAAGAGCCATAGCATAAAACAGATACCCTAAAACAAAGAAGACAAAAATATAAGAAGATCAGAAAGAAAATTGATAATTCAAAAGGAATAGAGGATTCATTTTTAAAGAAATAAAACCTTGCAATAAATTGCATAAATATATTGAGAAAATTTGTAAAAATTATATGTTGTAAAATAATAATTATAACAATGGAAAGTATAAGTGTTCCTAAAATCCATCAGAGTATCATTTTAATGGAAAGTAATTTGAAGCTAAGGACATGTTAAAGAGTGAAATTATGAATGATATTAGGTCTATAGTTTCAGATCTTTGCTAATTGGAAGAAAATAAAGTTAAAACTCTCTCTCTCTCTCTCTCTCTCTCTCTCTCATACACACACACACATACACACACACACACACACACACCACTATGGCCATAATAATTCAATGCCACAAAACACTTCATTAAGAATTAGGAAAAATTCCAGCTACTGTAGATTATGTCTTCCATTCCCCACTTGAAAGAGCTGCCAGTAGCTGATCTGATAGAAACTGTCTTATTAAAAAATTATTGGAGAAAGGGTGGAGCAAAATGACAGAATAAGATCCTCTAGTAATCAACACAAAAATATCTTCACAAGAGATAAGGAAACCAGGTGAGAGATCTCAGTACAGAGCCTCATTACCTCCATCATCCCTTGTACAACTCTAAGCAGCACAGCACAGAGAGCTACCAAGCTCACCTGGGGGAAGGAGAGGAAAGTGAGTGAAGGACTTTGATTTGGAACTCAGTGCTGGGCCCATCACAATGAAACCCAATACTGGGCAAAACCCAAGAGACTCTAACTTCAGGCCTGTGACTGTGACAATGATTCTGGACCTGCCTCAGCATCAGGCAGAGACCCGTGGCCCCAGTGGGATGAGGGAGAGAGAAAAATTTTCCAAGACAAACAAATTCTGAAAAAAAATTTATCACCAACAAGTCTATCTTAAAAGAAATGCTAAAGGGAGTTCTTCAAGTAAAAGAAAAAGATACTAATGTATGCAACATGAAAATACCAGAATACTGACTCAGCTGGCACTTAAGTTCCCAGCAAAATTTCACACAGTCTCAGTGAATAACCATACCCTAAACCCACCAAGAAAATTACTAATAACACTGATCCTGTGTACTGCTAAGAAATCATATAAAGATCACATTACTGCAGAAAACCAAAATCAAAGCCAGAGTGTTCTAATATTCATATGGAACCAAAAAAGAACCCAAATAGACAAAGCTATCCTAAGCAAAAAGAATTTACCCAACTTTAAATTATACACAAGACTATAGTCACTAAAATAGTATAGTATTGGCATAAAAGAAGGTGCATAGATCAATGGGTCAGAATAGAGAGCCCAAACTTAAAATCATATACCTACAATCAACTGATCTTTGACAAAGTAGCCAAAAGCACACACTGGAGAAAAGATCCTCTGTTTGACAAGTGATACTGGGAAAATTGGATAGCAACTTGCAGAAGAATGAAACTAGATCCCTAGTTCTCACCATCTACAAAAATCAACTCAAGATTGATTAAAGATTTAAATGTAAGACCTGAAATGATAAAAATCCAAGCAGAAAACCTAAGAAAAACTCTTCTGGATATTGGTCTAGGCAAAGAATTTATGATTAAGACCCCAAAAACAAATGCAACCAAAACAAAACTAGACAAATGGGACTCAATTAAACTAAAAAAGCTTCTGCACAGCAAAAGGAATAATGAAAAGAGCAAATAGACAACCTACAGAATGGGACAAAATATTTGTAAACTGTGTGTCCAACAAAGAACTAATATCCAGAATCCACAAAGAATTCAAACAACTCAGCAAGAATAAGCAAACAATCCCATTAAAAAGAAGGAAAATGACATAAACAGACATTTTGAAAAGAGGACATACAGATGTTCAAAAAACATGAAAGATAGCTCAATATCACTAATTAGAAAAGCAAATTAAAGCCACAATGAGATACCATCTTATTTCAACTAGAATGGTCTTTATTAAAAAGGCAAACAACAATAGATGTTGCTGCAGATGCAGTGAAAACACTTATACACTGTTACTGGGGCTGTAAATTAGTATAACCCAGTGGAAATCAGTATGAAGATTTCTCAAAGAACTGAAAATAGATCTTACCATTCAATCTAGCAATCCCACTAGTATCTATCTAAAGGAAAAGAAATTGTTATAATGAATATTAGAATTTTTTCTCTAATTCTATAAAAAATGATGTTATTATTTTGATAGGAATTGCATTGAATCTGTAGATTGCTTTGGGTGATAAGTTCATTTTAACAATATTGATTCTTTTGATCCATGAGCATAGGATGTTTTTCCGTTTGTTTGTGTCATTTACAATTTCTTTCTTCAGTGATTTGTAGTTCCTTTTGTAAAGATCTTAAACTTTCTTTGTTAAATTTATTCCTAGGTATTTTTTGCAGCTATTGCAAATGGAATTGAGTTCTTGATTTAGTTCTCATCTGGGTCTTTGTTGATGCAAAGAAATGCTATTGATTTTTGTACATTGATTTTATAACCTGAGCCTTTGCTGAATACATTTAGTATAACTCAATGGAAATCAGTATGGAGATTTCTCAAAGAACTCAAAGTAGATCTACCATTCAATCCAGCAATCCCACTAGTGAGTATCTATCTAAAGGAAAAGATATCATTATATCAAAAAGATATCTGCATTCAGATGTTTATTGCAGCACAATTCATGATAGCAAAGTTATGAAATCAACCTAATTGCCCATTAATGGATGAATGGATAAAGAAAATGTGGTGCATATATACCATGGTGTAGTACTCAGTGATAAGTAAAAATGAAATAATGTTTTTTGCAGCAACTTGGATAGAACTAGAGGTCATTATTCTAAGTGAAGTAGTATAGGAATGGAAAAATAAATGTTGCATGTCCTCATGTATTAGTGGGAGCTAAACTATGGCTACAGGGGAACACACAGAGTGGTAAAATGGACATTGGAGACACAACAGAGGTGAGAGGGTGGGTGGGGATGAAAGCTGAAAAATTACCTGTGGGACACAATGTGATTGCCTCAAACTAAAAAGTTTCTGCACAGCAGAGAAAACAATCAATGGAGCAAAGAGTCAACCCACAGGAAAGGACAATATTTTTGCAAACTATACATCTAATAAGGTATTAATATCCACAATGTACATTTCCCCCTTGAACAACATGAATTTGAACTACACAGATCCACTTATGTGTGGATTTTCCTCTGCCTTTTTCACCCCTGAGATAGAAAGGGTGTCTTCCCCCTCCTCTTCCTCCTCTTCCTCAGCATATTCAATGTGAAAACAAGGATGAAAACATTTATAATGATCTGCTTTCAGTTAATGAATATTAAATATATTTTCTTTTGCTTATGATTTTTTTACTAATATTTTCCTGTCTCTAGCTTACATTATTGTAAGAATATGTGTATAATACAGGTAACATACAAAATATGTGTTAACTGTTTATGTTATCAGAAAGACTTACAATCAACAGTAGGCTATTAGTAGTTAAGTTTGGGGAGAGTCAAAAGTCATACATGGGTTTTCCACTGTATGAGGTTGGTTACCCCAAACCTGGTGTTGTTCAAGTGTCAACTGTATAAGGAATTAAAAATGTCAACCATAAGAAAACAAATGACCCAAATAAAAACAAATGGGCAAAGGACCTGAATGGACATTTCTCAAAAGAAGACATACAAATAGCCAACAAATATATGAAAAAATGTTCAACATCACTAATCATAAGGCAAACACAAATCAAAACTATAATGAGATATCATGTCTCTCTAGTTAAGAGGACACTATGAAAATTTTTTTTTTAAAAGTGTTGGCAAGGACGTGGAGAAAAGGCAGTACTTACACAATGCTGTTGGAAATGTAAATTACTACAGCCATATGAAAACCAGTATGGAGGCTGCTCAGAAAATTAAAGATAGAACTATCATAGGATCCAACAATTCCATTATTGGGTATACAAAGTCTGTCCAGAAAGTATCCAGCCATTGTTAATATAACAAGAATGGTTTGTGTAACATCAACCTAACCTGGCAGCCAAGGAGCGTGGACTGGAATGTGCATGCCTGAACAATGACAACTTTACTGTACTAGTCAGTGGGGCACTAGACACCATTGAGTGAGCACGTGTGTTTGTCACATTCAAAATGAGTAGAGCAATGAATCTGCATCAAAGTTTGCATTAAACTTGAGTAATCCTCTGCAGAAACTATTCTGATGATTCAGAAGGCTTTGGCAGACAATGCAATGAGTGCAGCACAAATAAAAGTTTGGCACAAATTCTTCAAAGATGGTTGAGAATCTGTTGAAAGTGATCCACGTTCTGGAAGGCCTACAGCAAGCAGAATACCTGAGAACGTTGAACATGTACAGGTTAGGTTAAGAGATGCTGGGAGAATTGTGTGAGTTCTCAAGGTGACTACTTTGAAGGGGACTGAGGCATCATCGTCCTATGTACATGTTTCTTGTATCTTCTTCAATAAAAGTCTGTATTTTTTTATTATATGCCTGGATACTTTCTGGACAGACCTCATATAGCCAAAGGAAATGAAATCAGTATGTTGAAAGGACATCTGCACTTTTATGTTTATTGTAGCACTATTCACAATAACTGTGATATGGAATCAACCTAAATGTCCATCAATGCATGAATGAATAAATAAAACGTGATGTATATATAGAATGGAATATTATTTAGCCATAAAAAAATAAATCCTGTAATTTGCAGTGATAGGCATGAAGCTGGAGGACATTATGCTACATGAAATAAGCCAGGCACGGAAAGACAAATGCCTTATGATCTCACATATATGTTGAATCTAAAAAGTTCTTGTCATAGAAATAGAGAGTAGAATAGTAGTTACCAGAGGATGGGGATAGGGGGAGTTAAAGTGATTGGCAACAGGTACAAAGCCACAGTTAGAAGGAATAAATTCTAGCATTCTATTGCATATAGGATGAGAGAGTTAACAGTAATGTATTGCATATTTCAATATAGCTAGGGAAGATTTTTAAATGTTCTCATGACAAAGAAATGATTAATGTTTAAGATGATGGATATGGTAATTAGCCCAATTTGATTATTACATCATGTATACACGTGTCAAAACATCATCTTGTACCCCATAAATATGTGCTATTACTATGTGTCAATCAAAATTAAAAGATTATTCATAAACTAAAAAGAAGCAGCACAGAATCAAGTAAATTACAGTACCTTATTTAAAAAGAAAAAGAAAAAATGTGATCAAATTAACGTTGAAGAAAGCTTTGTAAGAAATACAACACTAAAGAAATTGGAAGTCAAAATAAAATACACCACTCCAGAATGGAAGAATGTATTTAAACATTATTGAATTCAAAGCATAGATATGAAATCTTAGGGAAGATATAATAGGTGGACAGATGAGATAAAATATTAGAGAAACTCAGAAAAGAAATTAAAGAAATATTAAAATCAGTACACAATGGCAACCTTCCTAGTGATAGTAAATATTTATACTTACTATATATATAATAGGTATTGGTAAAACAGTAAGACATGAAAGGAAAAAAATGGAATCTAAAATAAATTATTAAAAATATGGGGAAAATAACTATAGAGGGCAAATATAGGAGAATTTACATTTATAATTAATCCCAATTAAGAAGAAAATAGAAGAAATATATTTGAAAAAATTAAGTAAACTTCTGAGAAATTAATATGTTGATAGAGTTCATATTGCAATACAACATATATAGATCTATTAACCTTGAGACAAGTCTTACAAAATTTCCTGGGCTTTAGAGGTAAGCAAAATGTCCACTGAGTATCCAAGCAGAAAGACTAATGCAGCCATAACCAGTTCTGGTAACCCACTTCTACACACTGGGACGTTCTCACTTGGGCTGGTCAAATGCCTTTCCTGACTGAGTGATGCCTGTGCCATTTCCACTTTTTAGTACTTGTTCATAAAGAGGGAAGAGCATCGGAAGTAAGAGAATGTACTAAAATGGTATTTCACTGTCACAGAAAAGGACAGACCAATCACCTTTTGCATATTTGAGAATTATGATTATCATTCAATATTAATATTCATCAATCAAATTTGCCATCCTAATAAAAATAAACAAAAATATGGCCATCCATCCATTTAGGCTAAAATTGCCTTAAATAAAATTAACATCCATTTTAAAAATGGATTGATATTTTACTCCTGTTTTTGCTTTGTCCACAAATCTTATCAGCTGTCAATTTTGACATCTACCCAGAGCTCAACATTTCTTATCACATCCACTGCTTTTACATTGGTCCAATCCATGAGCACTTCTTTCCTGATTATTCCAATCGGCTCCTACTTACAGGTCTCCTTATTTCTACTCTCGTGCTTCAGGGGCTATTGTTAAAGCAGCAGCCATTTCAGGGTAACATTCTGCTCAAATCTTCCAGTGGTTTTCCATCTCATTCAAGTAACACCCAAAGTTCTTACTACAACTCAAAGTACCTGAAATGATCTGGCTTTCTCTATCTCTCTTTACAAAATCTTCCAATTCCTGTGTTCGTTTTCTGTTTTGTTCACTGCTGTATCTCCAGTTCCTGACAAATTGAATAAAAGACGTTGACGTTCAATGAATACTTTATATGACTAAACGAGTAAATAAGAAAAGAATGAGAAGTATCTTTATGTATTGCTATAACATGTTATCCTTACTACATTGTTAGGTGAAAAACATATTTTGTAGGTACAGTATGAGATAATTTGGATAATAATGTACATAAATATGTGGGTGTATAAATTATAATTTTTATATGTGTATATATTAAATAAGTATATGTGTACTTAAGTATGTAGACACATCCTCATATAAATTAACCAAAAAGGAAGAAAGGAAGGAAGGAAGGCCTAGGGAGATCCAATTCAATCTAATCCAAAATGTAAACAGTTTTGACTTCTAGTGGACAGGATTTAATGTGTATGTGGATGTATGGATAGGCTGTAGTAGCAGAATATTATGAAATTTTTCCTTTTAATTTATATCATTGTCTATTGTTTTCGCCATCATTCTCTATCCATTCTCTGTCATTGTTTATCATTCTCTATTGTCTTTTACTTTTTAAAAATTATAACTTAACATTGTAATTTTAATATAGTTAACAAATAACTGTCAATGCTGAGAGCTGCTATGGTCCCACCCAAAAGTGACAGGTTGAAATCCTCATCCCCAGAGTGATGGTGTCTGGAGGTAGAGACTTTGAGAGTTAATTAGGTGTTGAGGGTGGAACTGTCAAAAATGGGACTAGTACCCTTACAAAAGGTTAGACCCTTTGCCCCTTTTACCATGTGAGGACACAGCAAGAAGTCTTTGCCTGTGAACCAGAAAGCAGGCCCTCACCAGACACCAAATTTATAGACACCTTGATCTTAGACTTCCCAGCCTCCAGAATTGTGAGAAAAAAATTCTCTTGTTTATAAGCTATCCAGTCTATAGTACTTTGTTTAGCAGACCAAATGAACTAAGGTAAGAGCTAAGTTTTCAAGTTAAATTTAACATTATGTGCAATGTTGCCTCTTAATTTAAAATAAATATTATATATTAATTTAACAAATATATTTTATTAAGAAAATTTTTTAAATAGAAAAATTTTTAAATAGAAATTGTTGTTGAGTTTTTCCAAATATCTTCAATTTACTACAGAATGAGGCCTAATATTTATCAAAATATTCTATATTCTTCATACAGAGACTTGCTAATAATGTTAGATGTAAATTAACTAATACAGGTCATTATTTCTGTTTAAGGAATGATCTGCTACATGTACTCTTTATCTTTGTAACTCACCAGAAACACATTTGTAATGGTTCAGGCTTTCCAGAGTGAGATTATTTTCCAGGCAAGATGGCGCTTGTGAAATTATTTTTATTTTTAAAGGCCAGTTCTAAATTTAAACATTTTTAAAAGGCCAATTCTGAGTGTGGATACCACATAAAGAGAAAGTCACTGTTGCAAACACACGTTATTGAAAGGCTGTGCATTGCAGATGCAGATTTTAATTAAATATAAGTTTCTCCAGGAAAAAATTTCCAATTTCTTGAATAAAAATTTAGTTTGCATTTGTTTGCAACAATTTATTAAAATCAGCAACTGGAACAAACAAATTATATATAGTAGAAAAAAATGATACTTTCAAATGAAAAATTCACCTTGAGATTATATTATCATTTATGTGTGTCAAATGTATATTCCTATATATTCTGAATAATAGCTAGATAATGAACCAAAATGTATACTTAAGTAGTCAGAATGGCATGCTAGTCAAGAAAGTATCATAATCTAAAGTCTGTGTTGGTCTGATTCAGTCATTAAGACAGCAAGAACCTTATGCTCTGTCCATTTTCTGTCAGTGTATTAACCCAGTTTTTTCCTTTCCAATCAGCTCAGGTTCATTTTACTATCTCACATAACAAGAGCCTTGCTTTTGGTAGTATGTATTCCAGCATTCCTTTAGAGACAATATCCAAAGGTATTCTTCAAAATTAGACATCAGACAATTCTACAAACGTAGAACATCAGAAAGTACTTCCAGATATTGGGATTAAGAGAAATCCTGTTAAATATGACTGATATTTGATTTTAGAAATGAATTTATCAAACTGATAGCTAATTATATGTTTAAAAATGCTGACAATGCTATAGCAGGGTTATACATAATGATTTATTTTGATAATGAGTTTTCTTGTGTTGTGAGAAAAATCCATAAAGCCATCATACTGTGTTACTTTATAAAACAGAACTCTGAATCACTCAATGGCGTCATGAGGCACAGAGCAAAGACAGGGTTATCTTTGTCATTCAGGCAGTAGAGAGTGTAGAGTAATCAAGCAGGTACAGAGGCACACAGTCCTGCCTAATTTTGCCACTAATCCTTTTTCAGTAATCTCCTGAATAATTCCCCTTCATTGACAGTGCTCTGAGTACCCAGAGACCCAGTGCTTCTTAGCCTAAAAACACATCTTCCTGACACTTTAGAAAGACTTACACTGCAGTCTCTGATTTGCTTGTATGCTCCTTAAACCTCATTTTCCCTACAGTGCTTGCAAAAGGCAATATAGGATAAAAATAGCAAAGGTTTAGATTATATAATAAATAGAAAATTTTTAAGAAATGAAATATTATTTAAAAAATAAAACATAAGCAGGGGTAAAGACATGGATTGCTTTTGTAGCTGAAGTGGGTGTGACCTTGAATACAGATGAATCCAAGATAGGCCAAGAGTTCATATTACAGAAAGAGATTTATGCAAACTGTTTTTATTATAATACAACATTTATTTAAAGAAAAGAAACTAAATAACAAAATTCAAAACCTGCAAAGTCAGAGACTTTCCCCTCTGCATAAATGTATAAAATAGCCACAAATAATTGTATTGTAACAAAGAAATCTCAGACATGAAATGAGAAAGCTAAACTGAGTGACAAAACAGTTGTTAAATTGCTGACTAGCTATATTGAAACGAATATGTCCACTCGAATTTAAAGTTCTGCAATAACAATGTTTCATTGAAAATTCCATTTCATATATAGAGCTATTTCATTTATCCAAAAAAAAGTTATTTTAGATAATGAAAGTGCAATTTCTGAAAGGCTTTGTTTAACCCTACTGGTCCCATTTCAACATCATCATTGAAAATAGGTTTTAATCATTCTTGTTATCTATTTGTCCATGCAATTTTACTTTTACTGGATAAAAATTCAAAATTGCTAGTTATCATTTTTCTCATTCTTCTTCCTTCCCTCCATCTCTGCCTCCATTCATCCTTTTTTCCAGTGATGCCGTTCTCTTCATCATATATCTTAGTCAGAAGCAGTTTGTCATTACGTATAATTTAAGGATTCTCATATATAAACTTGTTCTCATAAAAATGAAAATTTCATTTTTCTGATATGCTTTCATCAATTTGAAGGGCATGGTGTCCTCAAAAGAGCAAAAGGGTAAAAGCAGGATCTCAACAGGGGTAGTTCTTTCTGCAATGTACAATGCAATGTCCAAACTGAGAATGCTGCTACCTGATCATTTCTGAATGACCCTGTTGTATTACAGAGCATGGTAAATGAAAGCTTTCATTTTACTGTCATTGCAGTATGTGATTGATGGTAATATATGTGGACCATAATATGCTTTGGAAGAACAATTTTTTGTGTTTTCAAATTTGTTTATTTATTTTAAATTGACAGATAAAATTATGTGGATTTATGATGTACCACAAGATGTTTACAGCATGGAATAGTTGAATATAGCTAATTAAAATGTGCATTATCTCATATAGTTATTTTTGTGACAAGAATATTTAACATCCACTCAGCATTTTTCAAGAATACAATATACAGTCATTTACTATAGTCACCATGCTGTGCCAAAAAGGAAGAACAATTTCAATATAATTGGGCATGGCAGTGCAGAAAAGTATGATGGTTCACTTTTTGATTATGTAAAATTATAAAGTAAGTTATAATTTAAAATGTATGTGGACAATGAAGTTTTAAAATGACAATATAAATATTTCTTCTATCAACATCACTGTTCATCCACTAAATGTAATCTACAGGCATGTGTTCAGAATATTTTTGTTCAGAATATAAATGTATATTAATACACTGCAAAATATATTACTGTAAATAACCATAAGCAATAAAAAGCATATGACATTTTATAAGGTAAACTATTATAATCAACTTATTCTTTAAAGGTAATGCTTTTGGGCCGGGCGCGGTGGCTCACGCCTGTAATCCTAGCACCCTGGGAGGCCGAGGTGGGCAGATTGTTTGAGCTCAGGAGTTCGAGACCAGCCTGAGTGAGAGTGAGACCCTATCTCTACCAAAAATAGAAAAAATTAGCCGGGCATGGTGGCGCATGCCTGTAATCCTAGCTACTCGGAAGGCTGAGGCAGAAGGATCCCTTGAGCCCAGGAGTTTGAGGTTGCGGTGAAGTAGACTGACGCCACGGCACTCTAGCCAGGACAACAGAGTGAGACTGTCTCAAAATAAAATAAAAAAATAAAAGTAATGCTTCTTTCATTAAACAAGTATAAATTCATCATTTGATATTTTATTATTGAAGTCTGCAAAGTGCTTTATCAGTAATTATGTAGACTTTTTTTAAAACATGGTAGAAAATTAAAAGCATACAAACATCATTGCCTTAGATATCTAACATTTAGAGAAAAGAATAGCCCTACAGTGAGAATCATTACTACATACTAGCAATACTAGCATCACGTAGCCTTTGGTAATTATTTATATACATATATTCTCAGATGCAAGGAAATACCACTTCTCATACCTCATCTTCTGTTTGGCATTATCTCTTCCAGTATATGTACTTAGCTTGTTCATCAAAGCTCCTATGTTTATAGTCAGCATAGATGCTTGTCATTGAAACACACTTTTAAGTTTTGTATGTCTGTTACCTTGTTGATTACATTATCTCTCTAACTTAGATAAGTATTTTATCATTGAAATATTAAAGATATGCCCACAGTCAAGTTTATCATACCCTGCCTCTCAGATCTTAAATGCATTTTTATATTTTTACAAAAAGTAGACAGACAAGTATAACTAACCCCTCTCCTTTGCAAATGTACCTTCTGGTTTTATTTGAAATTACACAATTAACTTAGAGCCTTGATTGCATCAAGATTGGATGTTTATTCCACTAGTAAAAAAACTATAAATAAATATATTTTCCAATTAAAAATGTATTTGGCACTTAGTAGGACAGTGTGTATATATATATATATCTGTGTATTTGAAGAAGGGAATAAATGACTTTTTTTGGTACATTTACTTTTTAATATTCACGTTGTATAGTATCTTGAATATCACTTCCTTTTCTCTATCCATTCTAATGATAACAAAAATTCAACCAATAGAACTCTGATTATGGAGAACATAAGATTTATCTGTAGAATTATTTTTGTGCATGACTCCATTACTATAATTCCAGACCCTATATTTGGTTCTAATGTCCAGCATTAGACAACGCAGGAGAGTCATATGCTTCTAGTAAATTAATGTCTTTCTATTTAAATAGTCTTTGTTTTCTATTTGACATATGAAAGTGTCTATTTCCACAAAGTTAATTCAATGATACATATTTAAAGCTGAAAGAGTCTTATTCCCACTAAATAATGAAAATAGAATCAATTATCCTAAGACGAGTTTCTTCCTATAATTTTAATTAGTTATTATACAATGTTACCTGGCTTTGTCTTTTGGACATGATGATGTGGTAATTCTTAATCTTGAATTAAATGCTTTTTAATTAAGATATGACTGTCTTTGTCATTGGGATCTAGTTGTTTGATTAAATTGCATTGAATTTCAAATGTTATTATCATGCATTAACTTAAGGTATAATAGATTTCCTGATATAAATGCTTCATGAACCTTCATTCCTGTGTGTTTATTTTTGGGGTATGTGAGACAGTGGCTTTTTCTATTAACGTTAGAGGAGGGCATGCAATGCTATTCAAGTGTATGAATGTTTTACATGTGACAGTGTTCTTAAATGCATCATCTTATTTCCCAGTGATCACAGTGACAACACGACTTACTGTCTCTACTCTCAGTCACACTAAGGCAAAAATCACAGTTAATGACCATCCCGCTTGAGCATCCCTGAATGAATAACTAGAAGTCATGAAAGAATGTGAAGAGAAGACTCAACAAGTAGATATGGTAAGCATACTAGAATAAAATCAAAGCAAAAGGCTTGCAATTACAAATTAAGCAAGCAGAATAAAGACTAGAAAAATTTAAAAAATGGTCATGAAAATATTTTTAAAGTTATACTTATAGTAACAATTATTATTACCTGTGCCGTCAGTTATATGAAAGCATACTTTGCCTAAATTCAAGAGATGTTGTAATGAATAATTAAGTTTTTCTTTTGTTCACAAACAGGTTAATTTCACTTATGTAATTTCCTATTATCCAGCACTTAATATATTGCTCCATTTTACTGAGAAATTTTAATTAAAAAAATGATGCTACAAATGTTTTTTTTAGGGTCTTAATTTCCCTAAGTCTTTCAGGTCTCTAACAGAGCCTGACCAAGTAAATTAAATTACGCCTTCATGTTGTAGCAGTGTAAATCCAGCTTCAAAAACATCTAACTGATTCTGACTCTACTATTTAGTCAATTAGAGTGTGTTTAGTAATTGTTAGATTTGGGGCAGCTTACTAAACTGGAAAAGACAAGAGTACTTAATGCTGTGTAAAAATGAAACCTGACAACTGATTCTATTACCTATTAAGAACATGTTATCTAAACTAGCAACCATCGTAATCATATATAAATTTATACACCACTGAACTAAATGCCTTTGATTTGGCAATAGGAATAGTAAGTTCTATGCCCAGAAACTAGTGCCTGACACAGATTTGCAATGTATCAGGGGGAATAGAGACTGTCATTGAGCTGCAATGACTTCTGACACTACCAACCAGGGAATTCCACAGGTTAAGGGCACCGTCCCCATCAAGACTGCCCTCACTTCAGACACCAGCTGGAAGCTCAGGGGTTGCTATGTCCCTGATCAACTCGCTACAAATCCTGGGTTTCCCACTGACTGCTCGGGTACAATAATTCACTGAATGACTGACAGAATTCAGGAAAGTGCTATACTGATGAGTATAGTTTTATAACAGCAAAAAGGACACAAATCAGGACCCAGGCAAAAGAAGAGTTACAAACTATGAGGTCTGGGAGGAGACCAAGTGTGAATCTTCCACGTCCTCTCCCTTGAGACTTTGAGAAACAGGACCCATCACCCTCTTGACAGACTGATGTATAACAATATGCACAGAGTGTTGTTAACTAGTCAGCTGAGCTTCTGTTTCATTACATAAACATGATTGAGTGAATCACTGGCCAAGGATTGAACTCAATCTCCAGCCCTACGCCCCATCTCCTTCCTGGAGGTCAAGCTTATGGTACATGGCTCAGAGCCCCAAACTTCTAATTATATGGTTGGTTTTTTTGACATGGCTAGTCCCCATACTGGGATATCTTGTTTGAAATAAACTGTCTAGGGACCCACTATGAATGACATCATAAGCAGAAACTCAAGTGTGATGAGAGGATCTGACCACCCTCCACCATAAATAACAGAGCCACTCCTATCGCTGGGGAAATCACAGAAATTTAGAAACTCCCTCCCAGGAACATGGAAGAAAGGCAAGCCCAATGTTTTATTATCCAGCAGACACAAGGAACGTCCAGGCCTGTTCTCACTATGGCAATGAACGAGTCTGGTTATATGCTCATCTAATTTTAAAAATGATACAGAGATGCACTGTGTTTCTGTTATCATGATAAATTATTTTATGGTATTGCTTTTATGAAAATAGTTAAATTACATTTGACAAAAACATAAGGTCAGTTATATTAAAACTGTTTCTTCACTGGAAACACACATATCAATATTCAAAAAATCCAGTCAAAGCAGTGTAATTACATTCAATAAATGAAACTAACTTCATTAGTTTAAAAAGCATGTTTTCTGATTTTTTCTTTTAATTACACCTATCTCCAATAAATTGTGCTCAAAATGTTTGATAGGTTTATAAGACTAGCTAACATCTATGTTTACACCCTTTTTAGAAAAGAAAATTTTTTGTGGTGATCCAGTGACATTCTTTATGAAACTACTAAAGGGTAAAAAAAGATTTAAAAAAATACAAAAATAGAAAAAAAAATAGAAACATTTACTTGCAGAAAGAGAGATATACCTTTTGGCAGAAATGAAAGAAAAAAATTTTTAAAGAGGTACAAGTGTTTTTATTACATGGATATCTTGTGTAATATTTAAGTCGGGGCTTTGGATGTGCCCATCACATAGTGTTCATTGTACCCAACAGGTAAGTTTTTATCTCACACCCACCTTCCTGCCATCCGCCCTCCTTGCTATCTCATGTCCTTTGTATCACTTTGTGCCCATATGTAGCCATCTATTAGCTCCCACTTATTAATGAGAACATATGATATTTGGTTCTATTCCCGAGATACCTCACTCAGGCTAATGGTCTCCAGTTCCCTCCACGTTGCTGTAAATGGCATTATTTTATTCCTTTCTATGGCTGAGTATTACTCTATTTTCTTCATCCACTCATGAATTTAAGGGTACTTAGGTTGATTCCACATTTTTGCAATTTTGAATAGTGCTGCAATAAACATTCAAGTGGAGGTATCTTTTTGATAAGATGACTTCATTTCCTTTGGGAAGATTCCTAGCAGTGGGATTGCTGGATTGAATGGTAGGTTTACGTTCATTTCTTTGAGGAAACTTCATACTGATTTCCACAGAGGTTGTACTAATTTGCAGTCCCACCCACAGTGTGTAAGCCTTCCTTTCTCTGAGCATCCATGCCAACATCTATTGTTTTTTGACTTTTTTTTTAATGGCCATTCTCATAGGGGTAAGGTGGTATCTCATTATAATTTTACTTTGCATTTTTAACCTTTTTGTGCTAGTTTTATTTTTATTTTGAAAAGAAATATAAATTAATTTTATTTACTAAATGCACAGATAAAGTTAGAAATAAATGCAATTGTTCTTTAAAATTGGCTCACTACAAAAAAATCTTATTATGCAGATTATTTTAGAGTTTACCTACCACATCTCAATCTATTTCATTTGATTATCGATTCTGACCCCACATAATCAAGAAGGTGAAGAAGGGTGGTATGGCAAAGAAAGCACTCTATTCTGGAGCCAAAGGGCCTGGAGTTATACTTAGGTTGAATTCTTTTCTCTAGGTAAAACCTTGCTGAAATCATATAAGTTCTCTAAATTTCAGGTTTCAAAATTGTAGACATAGAAATAATAATGATAACTAACTCAGCATGACAATCAGTAACTTTTGTTAATCAGTGTACATTGGACCACTTTGTAAATGGTGAAAACACACATTAGCTAACATGGGCCAAATTTATTACCTAAATTCATGTAACAATAAGTAGTATAGCTAGAGAAAGGGTCCAGGTAGCCTGATCTTTTATCTAATGCCTTTTCCCCAGTAGCACACTGTTGCTGAGATAGAATATGTCATCTTCAAGCATGCTACCAAATAGATCAATGTATTATTAAGAATCAATATCACTAGCAGTTGTAGTAGTGGTAGTTGTGTTGGTGGTAGTGGTAAACTCCAGTCTATAGTGTGATAGAGTTCTAATATCTTAACACTGGTCTCAACCAAAATCCATTTTAAAAAACCACATATAAGGTATCCTACTTGAAAGTCATACCTGGGCATTATTTCCTAGATGTCTATATATGTGTTGGAGGTTGAGATATGGGCAGATTTATCATTCATTTAAAAAGCTAAGAGAACATGAGTTAGAGGTAAAGGTAAGAAATCTTTAACTCCCTGTAGACCAGGATTCGGGTGCAATAAGACTAATGTGGAAGTTTGTTAATAAGAGGCTAAAAATAAATACATGAGAAAAAATGCATATATAAATGAAAAATATATTTTGAAAGGATCATAATGTAGTACTCTGTCAATAACATTGTGATTCTAGAAACTCCAGATTATGGATAATTTCTTCATAAAAAATAAATCTTGAAGAAAGACATATTCTCCTTTTAGTTCTAAAAAAGCCTAAAATAGTATACTTTACCTTTGATCATTAAAATCTAAATTCAAACCAGACAAATGCACTGTGGTAAAATTGGAGATGTAAGAGTCAGTTGAATAAATAAAAAGGTAATCTGGGTAGCATCTGGATGCTTTATAATTTTTTGTCTCTAAAATGAAGATAGTAACTGCATTTACCTCATTACAGTATTTTGAGCATTAAGGGAAGTAATATATTTAAGATCCTTCAAGTAATACATGACACACATCAATAAATGTCACCTATTATTGGCATTATTATATTTAAACTTGGAAAGGAGTGTTGTAGTTGAGTCATTTAAATTTCATTTGATAGTCAGTTAAACTAATTAACTCACCTGTAGTCCTCTAACTCTTGAAGTTAATGCTTTTCCACCATTTCTGAAACAATATTTCTTGAGAAATATTAGACAAATAATAATTCTTCAATAAGAAACCAGTTAGAGATAAGTCATTACTTTGGAAAATATGGAAATAAAATATTCAAAGATTTCTATGTTTCAGTCTATTCACAGCTTTCAAAAACTATGCAATATTGTGTAAATTTAAGATGCTATTGGGAATTATTTTCCTTTTGGGAAGTTTAAAAATGAACAATATAGAACAATTTCTCATAATTTAACTGGTACATTGTCTTCTCTACTAAACATTTTTATGGAGACAGTTGTAATATAAATATTTTCATTAAGCATAAAATATAGAATATGTTTTTAATCTGGTAAATTTGACTGTAGGAGGTGAAAAACTAGAGTAAGTAGAAAGGAAAATTCCAAATCCAACAAAAGAATGTAGGCACTAGAAAAATTGTTTCCAAGAGCACGGTACCATTCCTGAAACCAAATAAAAAAAAAAGAAAGAAAAAGAAAAAAACGAGAATAAGTGAGTTGAGGAGAAAGCAAAGATTTATTAATTTGCCCACAAATGAAGAGGATGGCAGACTCTCATCTTAAAGAACCACTGTTCTACTGTTGAGAGGAGTTTAGGCACTTTTATAGGTACACAGTCCCTTAGTTAACTCAGGATTTTTGTGACCTGCGCTGCACACTGTTGCCACTGGCCCCTGGTGGCTCAGTTGTCCCTTATCTGATCTAATCTTGTGGTTTCTTTATCATTCGTCTTGTGACCATTGAGCCATCCCTTGAAGTGAGGAGAGAATGAACAAACCAGCGCAAACAGACCTGCAAGTTAAGCTTGCTAGGATTGTTACATTGTTGCTGTGAGATTACAGCGGCCCTTTGGTTTAATAAATTTTTAATCCTGTAACTGAATTGCTTCCTATTCTTTATTTTCCTACTTTTTCGATATCATTTTATCTTCTTTGGCTAAAATGTTTTTAAATATTGTGTGTGTTTGAATTAATATAAACTCAAACATATTCTTGTTTATATATGCATGCATGCACACATTTATTTAATCAAGTATATGTAGCACATGAAAAGCTTAAAATGTAAAAGTGTTCTTTAACTTTTTTAGCCCATTCTTCCCACACATATGGTACCACAATCTTCCAAAACCAGTTAACAGTTTTGTATATACCCTTCCTGACCAATTTTTTTAGCATTAAAAATTATATATATATGTATGTATTGACATCATCTCCATTTGTATTGCTTTATTTTATTTTATTTTATTTTATTTTATTTTTTTGACACAGAGTCTCACTCTCTTGCCTGGACTAGAGTGTCTTGATGTCAGCCTAGCTCACAGCAACCTCAAACTCCTGGGCTCAAGCAATCCTCCTGCCTCAGCCTCCCAGGTAGCTGGGACTACAGGCACGTGCCACCGTACCCGGCTAATGTTTTCTATATATATTTTTAGTTGGCCAATTAATTTCTTTCTACTTTTAGTAGAGATGAGGTCTCGCTCTTGCTCAGGCTGGTTTCGAACTCCTGACCTTGAGCGATCCTCCCGCCTCCGCCTCCCAGAGTGCTAGGATGACAGGCATTAGCCACCACGCCTGGCCTGTATTGCTTTTTTAGAAACATAAATGGATTCATTTTGTTTGGCAATTTACTTGGTATGTTAAGTTATTCTATTTTTTTGTTGTTGAACTTCCCAACATTCATTTACTTAATAGAACAACACACAGAATTCCCCTGTTAATAGAAAAATAAATATGTTACCTGTGAAAGCAGATGTCTACTCAACAGTGAACAGAGAACATCCTGACATGCCAACAGAATACATCTCTGAAAATCAAAAGAAAGAAAAGAGTGAGCAGCAGAGGTGAGCTACCAACACTATGTGATTTTCAGAATGTATCTCGCATGCTGAGAAAGAAAAATGTAGATTTAGAGCAATTGCATATCAAATTAATCATTCTAGCCTGTTAAGACATTGAGTATCTCATACATCCACTTGTTCCAGTTTTGTAAGCTCCTAAATAGCACCTTTAAATAGAGCAATTAATTTTTTTTCTTCATTAACTTTAGTTATGATTAGAAGCCTAGAAATCTTGGAGTAATTTCAAAAAAAATCCTGCTTACTAAGTGGATTTTCCCAGGTTCTCACAAATCACAGTGAAGTGACACCAAAAAATTTAGTGCGGGCCTCATTCAGAAGGAAAATAAGAAAACTGTAGAAATCTAGATAGGGTTTGTTAGTTTAAGGCTTCAATCAAGTATTGAAACAGTGAAATAAAGGATGGATAATAACTGGTTGCATTTTTTTCCTACTATTCTTAATACATAATTCTGTGTAATGAGTTATATTAAGTGCTGGGGTTTTCTCAAAAACATTAGTGTTTTCAAGGATACATTTAAGTGGCAGCCAACAGGTGTTCATAGGGCACGACTTGTCAAGAGTAATGCATTTTCATTGTGAGTATAGCAACAAATATGTAATTTTGCTCTTAATAGCAACTGCAGAATTGACTAACATTTGTACCTCTGTATCAAGAGGATTTTAACTAGTTATTACATTCAAATACTATTAATATGCTTGAATTAGTTTTTTTTATAGCTTCCATTGTTTTCTACTGAATCTGACTGAAGAAAAATATTACAAAATGTTATAGACATTGTCCCCTCTTAATAGCAGCACTATTTCTTCTAGAAATCATGTTTGATATTAGCATGCACGTGTTATAACAATCAACCTTTTCTGGGAAATGTGGAAACTCATTAAGTATTTCCCTTGTGAAATAATAAAGTATATTGTATTTTCTATAAATTGCTTGAGGTTTTCACATTTGGCTAGGTGTATCTGCATTGGTCACAGTCTCTTGCAAAGGAAAAATGTTGGCTTTGAAAAGAGACAAAAAGCTGCTTCTGTCCCTCTTTCATCAAAAAAAAGAAAAAAAAACTTGCCAAGATATCAAGGTCTTTTAATAAATGTACCTTAAATACCAGTAAAGCTGAGAGGAAAGAAGTTCATGAAAGAAAAAATTATAGAGAAATGGTTGTTCAATGGTTGTTTGTACAAATTAATTACGTATAATAACATCTTAATATCTCAAACTTTACATTTTCAGTTAAAAACAGCAGCAGAATTTTCCAGTTTTAAATTAGAAAGATACAGAATTTGTTGTCCCTTATTGTTACATTGCTTAATTTTTTAAAAATTTATTACATAAGCAAATAAAATATTAATACATTTTAAATTTTAAGAAAATAGTATCTTTCCTAAAATGACTATTATCCCTTCATATTCTTGTGATATAAAATTAAATCTACATTCATAATGGTAGATATTAAGTGGTTAGTGTAATACAAGTGATAGGTATGAAATAGTAGACATAATATTAAGATTGATCATTTTTTTCCCTAATGTTACTCCTTTTCCCTTCAAAAATTCTGATTAAAATTGCTTTTTCACTAAAAGGATTAATGTTTTCATTATTTGAAATGGTGAATGAACTAGACATTGTTTACAAACAACAGCTCTGTAGCTATTTTACTTTATGGAAAACGCCATTGATTGGCTTTACCATACCTGTTCGTTTTCATCTTCCTGTTGAGAGGACCCCAACTTTATTCACTCCTCTGTGAGTAGCCAAGGGAGGCTGGGCCTTTTCAGAGCCATAGGTTGTGAATTGTGGGAGCTCTAAATTGTTCTCAGTGTCCTTAATCCCCTTGATAAATTGTAGACTTTAGTATGGGCATGTGATGCAAATTTGTGCGATAAACTATGAGAGAAAGTTTGCTGATGGTTTTCTCAGAAAGTCTTTCTTGCTCTTAAACAAGGAGCGAGATAAGGATGGATGTTCCCATTTCTGTCTACAGTGTTATTCACTGCCTGTGTATGATGATTGGTGCTGTGACAACCATCTTGGAACCATGAGAGAAGGCAGCTGTACCGGGATAATTAGGACGGTAGTGCAGGTAAATATAAAAGAACCCAGGCTTTCGAGGGTATTGTAGAGCCATTGAAATAATTCGACTTTAGGATTGCATTATCTTGGGACTTTTTATTATAAGATAATGTGCTGTTATTTTGAGCCACTTTGAGTTTGTTTAATTGTTTTCTTACTGCATTCAAATGCAACTTAATGGTAATATCCTGTGTTCTAGAATTTTCTTTTCTTCATTTCCTCTAACTCATTGCAAGGATTTGTTTTTCCCTCAAATAACTATTTTCTATATGTCACTCTTCTGCCCTTAAATTACTCAAGAACTCAACGCATCAAGTTTAATCTCCTGTGTTTATCTTTTAAAGTCTCGATTAACTGCTCATGTCCTCTGTCCTCAGCTGCCAAGCTTATGAACCTTCTTTCCTGTTCTCTCCATGCCTATTTATTTGCTTTGTTATTTCTCCAGTGGTTTCCATCTTCCTCTCTATTCATCTAAATTTTACCAATCTATTTTGCACCCAAACAAATTCAACTGACTCCATTTATTAAAGATCTTTTTCTACAAAAATGCATGCAATTATCAATTAACTTTACTACACAGAAGATATTTATGTACCACTGCTTTATTGTCCCATCTTTAATATAAATAATACTCACAATGATCTCATTTCCTTTCATCAGAAGTGATGAGCAAAAAGACATGCTACTAAATTATGTAAGTTTAGAGTTAGAATATTATATTTTAAAATGTACATTTAATCTATATGCTAAACTTTAATGAACTTATTGAATAAGTTGGATAAAATTATAATTGGAGTTAGATAAACCTCCATAAAGAACAATGTGAATGGCCTCTATAAAATGTTATCATAGGACAAATTTCAATAAATTTTTGTGTAGAGTCAAAAATTATATTAACGGCCAGAGTTGTGTAAAATAATCTGTTTAAAAATGTATCTAGTTATATAAGCCTTATTGCATTAAAGGATGAGTTTCAAACTATACTTTATGAAGGTAAAGAAGTTAAGTCTAGCCTTTTATAAAATTTATATATTTTTTCCTGCTTAAAAAATTATTGCCTATCTTAAGAGAAAATAAGGCTCAGAGTGCAGCAGCCTGCACTAATACTATTTGGATTCACCGGATAAGAATATAGCTATAAACTAAAATAAACTGGAAAAATGGACATAATTATTCACAAAAGAGAAGAAAGCATTTCTCTTTGAAGTACCTGGAGAGTTACAAAGTATGTTGTTGATTCATCTCCAGTTAACCACTGATAACTTTAGTTCTACAACATTATCAAGGAGTAATAGCATGATTTTGAAGCTATTTTGATACCATAAAGTACTTTATGAAAGTATTAGACCTGAAGACAACTTAGTAAGTACAATCTCTAAATTTTAGAAGAATGTAATTTAAGAGATGAGTTTTTAATATGCAGTGTTTTATTTTATCTGAACCAACAGAAAAAAATAAAATCCTGATTGCCTATTGAATGAAATGATTTAATATTTGCTAGGGCTTGAATGTTTGTTTCTGTTCAAAATTTCACATCAGAACTTAAAACCCCAATGTGAAAGTATTAAGAAGTGGGGCCTTAAGGGGGTGATTAAGCCGTAAGGTCAGAACCCTAGTAAAGGAGATTAGTGACCTTATAAAAGAGCTGGGGGGAGGGACTAACGACACCCTTTACACCCTCCCACCTTCCATTAATAATATGTGAGGACTCAGGGTTATCCCTCCGCCATGGGAGGAGACAGCAAGAAGCCCTTACCAGACAGTGAGTGTTGGTGTCTTGATCTTGGACTTCCTAGCCTCCAGACTGTAACAAATAAATTTCTGTTGTTTGTAAATTACCCCATTTCAGGTATTTATTATAGCAGCACAAACAAAGACAATATCTATAACTAAGATGTTTATCTTTTTATAAACAACCTATGCTTCTTTCAACTTAAAAAGTGTTTTTCTGCTAAGATTTTTCAGAAAAAGAGTTTAATTTGGACGCAAGCTGATAAGAAAATATTTTCCTAATTGTTATCTGTACTGTTTAGCCATCCACAGTGTTTGAAATTTTTATAATTGAGTCTTCTAATATTTCATGCCAATAACTAATATACACAGAATCTTGATAGTGCTATTATGTCACCTTGGAATATATTTTATTAATAACAATTAAAATGGTAATAGCTGGTGACAATTTTTAAGTTTTAGTTTGTGCTAGGGACCATCGTAAAGTCTTTACATGTATTAACCAAATTTATTTTCACAGTAATCTTATAAAGAAGAACCATTAATTATCCAGTTACAAAATGAGAAACACTAAATAAGCGACAGGATCAGGCTGAGGCAATTTAAGTGTCAGACTTGAGAAATAAACTTTAATCTGTTTTTCAAGAACATTTTAACTGTAAGTAATGAAATCAATCATTTACTATTAATACACAAAAATGTTTTTTAGGGAAAATCAGTTGGCATATGCGAGTAACATGGTAATTCAGAATCAGAAATAATAATGGTCATATGATAAAAATATTCTTTGAGTGCTAAAATGCCTCCTTCTTTACTTAATTATTACTATATTATGGCTAAGTGAATATTGAGTGAACTAAGACTCCCAGCATGTGAGACAATTTAAGGTCACACATGGATTGTGTTGACTGGAAGGAAAATGTGTATTTGATTTCAAATTATATGTCTTCATATATTCCAATCATTAGAATTTGCATATCACATAAGACTCACAGATCATATCTAATGCCTCTTCTACAGGAGAGTGAAAACCATTATTATGTTCTTCTGATTTTTTTGTTTTCTAGTATAAAGTTTGATAATGAAACTGAATAGATTTGGTTAATTTGTTGCAAGTAAATGTTAAATGAACATATGTCAATCATTTAATTTAAATCATTAATAATGAAGAAATTAGTGGGCGTTAAAACTCAAAAAGCATTTGAGAAGTTTCATATATATAAGCAATTTAACAATTAGAAAAATGTTACTGGGTTGCATGCAAAACTGCTGAATGTCCAATAAGCCACAATATCTGGCTTTCACTATTATTTGAATCACTACCAGACAAAAATCTACATGTTAACTTAATGCCAGAGGATTTTAAATTGCCAGGTTTACAAAATGTCATGCTTTGAAATTCACTGGTCAATAATGCCTTATGACTATTTCTAAGATTTTGAATAATTTTTCTAGCACTAAACATTTCTTAAAACGTAATGGATCTCACTTCACTTCCACTTCAGCTACCCTTCCCATGCTGTAAACTTTAATCCCTTTCATCTCCAGATTTTAAAACTTGGCCTACATATTAACTGTCTCATGGTTTTCTTTTCCTTATTTTCATGACATTTAAACTTAGACTCTATAGATACAGCCAACTCCGTTGTTTACGATCAGGGCATAAATTAGCTCCTGACTTTACCTTCCTCTAACCTTACCTAAATCTGTGATTCATTCTAAAACCTCCTTTTTGCCAGAATCTTCGTAATTCCTCACACACTATCCTGTTTAACAGCATCCAACACATCCCATCTCTCCCGTTCTTTTCTTCTAATCTGTTTCTATTCTTTGTGGCTGAAAATTGCTAAAGACAAATAAATGCTGGTGTTATTACTCTTAACTGTTTCTTCAGCTCCTAATCTTCCTTTAATCCTGTTTTATTCTTATGTCAGCAAATGGCTACACCTTGTTTTGGGGGATGTTACTTTGAAATGAAGACTGTATGTGGTTGGCACACACTCATATGTGGTGTTCCACCTTCCTGGAGAGTCACTTGTTTTCCTTTGTTCGGGAATGAAATGATGGTCTGATGATATTCTAGTCATTTTCCACTAACTGGAAGAGATACACCATATAGGACTAGGAAGATACCAGGAATGGAGTGAGGGTATCCAGTAATAACATGAAACACACACTTACTGCCCCATCCACAATCTATTTTCACAACACCATCCTGGTTTCATCTTGAGAGCTCTCTGAATTGCAATTATTATCATTTATAGAGATTAACCAAAGACAAAGTCAAAGAATTGTTGATGTTTCTTTGACAGATTTCCACAATTCTGTCATTTTGAGGCCTCTCTGCAAGCGTATAATTCTGTTGTATACTTTGGCTAGATACATTTATATCATCTATTTATTTATCATATTAGAATACATTGAATTAATCTTATTCTAATTTGGAAAATATTAATTAAAATTTTGAAAACTCACTGATTAAATATTAAGGTAAAAATAGATTATTTCATGCTATGCTTTGCATTTTTGTAAGCACTTAAATCCATTCTCCAACATTGCCAAATACTAGGGCAAGCTGTATCTATTTTCATAAGGTTTTAAATTTTTCAAGCATGAAATTGACAAGATAGAAATTAAATAAAATAGTTATTAATAAACACATTAACAAAAATTCCTTAAATACTATGACAGAAATTTAAAAAATACACACTTGAAGTATTCTTGCAAATTTATATTTTTCAGTGGAAAACAGGTCGAAGAGTCTGCTTTCTCAGAGCGAGGTTTCTCTTGCTGTTTTTTTTTTGTATCTGAAAAAGAAACACTAAAAATGTGTTGAATGAAACTATTGAATGAAACTCACAAAGTGCTATAAAAATGAACTGATATCCAAAAACAGTCAAAGATTAAAAAATTTTGTATTCTAGAATTCCTGAGGCTACTATTTGAGTGTACTGAATTGAATTACCTTAAAAATTTGTTTTCATCTTACTGTGTTATTTGCATTTGTGTTTAGAATTAATGTTTTAAAATATTTAAATACATGCCATTAGTATACATGGTTTTGTTAATATTACCAACAAACTATAATGAATAGAACTAACATTTTATGACAGGATGATGGTTGATCCTTAGCTAGGAAATTCTGCCATAAGCGGTATGAATAAATCAAGATATCAAATGTTATTTTTAAAATACTTATATTTTATTTCCTGTTGGCATGTTAAACGCTAAATTTACTGGACTTTGGGAAACTTACTATTATTCAATTTGCATCAGAATAAAAAACCTCTGGACAAAATGTAAAATCTTGTGATAGGTCTTAAGTTTAGTGCAGAAGCCACTGAGCACACTTCTCTTGGACCAGAGGGTGTTTATATAATCACATAGACATTACCTCATATGGAATCACTGTGATAAAAAGTGAGAATTTGACATTTCCAGTGTTCACATTAGCTACAGATATTATTGCCAGATGCAGGAATTGAGAAGAGGGCAAATGAGGTATGAAAGACAGAAGGAACAAAGTTCAGAAAGTAGTTAAGAACAGTAATCAATCCACAATATTTTAATGTGCATACTGCCTTAACATTTGCTTCTAATGAACCCTATTTTCTTAGAAAAGAAAAACAGAAGACATCCTCAAATTCAGTCAAGGGTGAGTCATACGTGTCTTATCAAATTGTCAAGTAAGAAGTAATAAGACAACAACCAATTTGAATTTAGAGTCATGTGTCCTTGATTTCTTTCTAATTCGATAGCTGGTTTAGTAGTTTAAATTTATGTATTTGCCTATGCACATATAAAATTTAATTTTTAAAAAATTCAGGATGATAATTAAAACTTTGATAGTATCAATTTCTAGATAAAATTATCACGTTAGGCTTATTTTGAAAATATCCAGTTAAAATTGCAATGCCGTTAGGCTTCACTTTAAAATAATTATATACATACCAATAATACCAATACTGAGCATGCATACGACTGCTTGGATCTATTACTATTTATTACTTTCAAATTTTGTGTATTTCTTTTTTTTTTAAGAATATTATGAGGGTACAAATGTTTAGGTTGCATATATTGCCTTTGCATCTCCTCAGTCAGAGCTACAAGTGTGCCCATCCCCCAGAGAGTGAGCACCACACCCGTTAGGTGTGAAAATACCCATCCCCTCCACCCCCCTCCAACCTGCCTAACACTCAATGAATGTTACTTCCATGTTTGCACATAAGTGTTGATCAATTAGTACCAATTTGATGGTGAGTATATGTCATGCTTGTTTTTCCATTCTTGTGAGTTCTATGTAGATTCTAGTTATCAGCCCTTTATCAGATGTATAGCATGTGAATATTTTCTTCCATTCTGTAGGCTTTCTATTTGCCCTAGTGATAGTTTCTTTGGCTGTGCAGAAGCTTTTTAACTTGTTCAGATCCCATTTATTTATTTTTGTTGACACTGTGATTGCTTCTGAGTTCTTCTTCATAAATTCTTTGCGTACGCCGATGTCTACAGGAGTTTTTTCAACACTTTCTTCCATAATTCTTATGGTTTCATGCGTTAGGTTTAAGTGTGTTATCCATCTTGAGTTGATTTTTGTAAGCCGTGAGAGGTGCAAATCCTGATCCTACGTCCAGATCCTACATCTAATAAGGGTCTATTTATTATTCCATAATAAATAATAAATAAAAAACTCTTACAACCTATCAACAAAAAGACAACTTAATTTTTTTAAATGGTAAAAAATGGTAAAATTCATCCAAAAGAATTGAACCTACACAAAAAAATTTATGTTCATGCATGTTCAATGGGCAAAAGAAGGAAATAATCCAAATGTCTACAAATGAATGAAAGGATAAAAAAGATTACTATATATCCATACAAGGGGATATTATTCTGCCATAAAAAGAAATGAACTACCTTTACACACTTGAGTGTTGATGAACCTCCCAAACATGCTAAGTGAAATAAGGTAGGCACGAAAGGTCACCTATGGTGTGATTCAATTTATGTGAAATATCTAGAATAGGTAAATACATGTACATAAAGCATATAGGGTTTGCCAGTAGCTGGGGATGGGGGGAATTTGGAAACTACTTAATAGGTACGGAGTTTCCTCTTGGGGTAATAGAGGTGGTGTTTGTCAAACACTGTGAATCTAGTAAATTCCACTGAATTGTTTACTTTAAAATGATTAATTTTATGTTATATCAGTTTCCCCTCAATAAAAATGTCAGTCATAAGTAGGTTGGGATCTCTCTGAATGATTTAGCATCTTGTAAATTTTTTCAAACTCTCTCTGGTGCACTGGGCAAGACAGAGTAGCTACGGAGAAAATGATACTATTTTCTTCAATGATGGTTTCCATTTTATTTGACAAACATAATTTTTCACAATTCTTAGCATCTCTTGTCTTTGTTGTTGTAAGAAACCTGAGTTGAAAGTTTAGAATTATGGGGTATAAAAGAAACAAATTTAATAAAGATAATTTGCGATCAAATTCTGAAAATTACCATGCATGGCTCTCAGTACTGTTCGCGGGTAGTCCCTCTGGGCTCTTATTCTAGTTTCATCTTTTTACAAATGTATTACACTGGAAGGATAATTTCTTTGTTTCTAAACCTCAGTTTCCTCCCAAGAAGGCAAAATTTAGGAATCAGGGTGCATATAATAGTGGTACTTGTTATGCATTTTTTGAGAAATTAAATATGTGGCTATAGTAAATCAGTGAGATTTACAATTATGACAAATTGTAAGAGTTAAAAATGGGTTAATAATAATAATAATTGCTGTTGCTATGTTCTATTATCTGCTTAAGTTGCAGATTCAACCTACCTTTTTCCCCCTAAATTGCAACACTGTTTGCTATTGACAACACATATGTCCCATTCCATTACTGCTTCATAATTGTTATAAATTCTTGTGAGTGTGATAATCCCATCCTACTTAGTTTTAATTAAATGCTATTTATATCTCTGAAGATTGTAAAATGGAGTAACTCATATTTAAGTGTTCTCAAATGGGTACTATATAGTATTGTTATTGTTACAAATTCATAGACAAAATAACTCAATGATTAATTCTCCAAAGCTATTATTTCTCAATGTAGAATTCTTCAGGTAAACAAATAATATTTGACTAGAAAGTCATGAGTTATGTGTTTAGGTAAGTGAAATCAGCCAGGAACAGAAAGTGGAACATCGCATGTCCTCACTCACATGTGGAAGCTATAAGAAAAATTGATCTCGCCGGGCGTGGAGGCTCACGCCTGTAATCCTAGCACTCTGGGAGGCCGAGGCAGGCGGATCACTCAAGGTCAGGAGTTCGAAACCAGCCTGAGCAAAGAGCGAGACCCCGTCTCTACTATAAATAGAAAGAAATTAATTGGACAACTAAAAATATATAGAAAAAAAAATTAGCCGGGCATGGTGGCACATGCCTGTAGTCCCAGCCACTTGGGAGGCTGAGGCAGAAGGATTGCTTGAGCCCAGGAGTTTGAGGTTGCTGTGAGCTAGACTGACGCCACGGCACTCACTCTAGCCTGGGCAACACAGTGAGACTCTGTCTCTAAAAAAAAAAAAAAAGTTGATCTCCTAGAAGTAAAACGTAGAACAGAGGATACTAAAAGCTAGGATGGGTAGGGGAAAGGGAAGACACGGAGAGATTTATTACAGGATACTAAATTACAGTTAGATAGAAGGAAAAATTCTAGTGTTCTGTACCACTGTAGGATGACTGTGGTTAATAATATATACTTTTAAATAGCTACAAGGAGACTATTAAATATTCCCAACACAGAGAAGTGATAAATAGTTGAGATAATGGATATGCTAATTACCTTGATCTGGTCACTATACATTATATGTATCAAAATATCACTATGTACCCTCTAAATAGGTACAATTATTATATGTCAACTAAAAGTTAAATTAAATTTAAAAATACATAAAAGCCAAATGCTATGTGTATGTACAACATGAGTTAATGAATATAGTTATATTTCCAGAAGGGAAGCCCAAGGAAATTCATATTAATTTCACCAAATGTTTTATCTATTTAACAAAATATATACATAAATATACTTTTAACATACCAAATATGTTAAATTTGCATTTTTGGCAATGTAGTAGTTGTCCAAGCATCTAAAACTCTGTTCTATGAATGAAGTTGTCATTTTCATAGCTTTCTTATTTATAACCAAATTCTTGTCCACAAAATTTTAATTATAAAAATGTTTTAATACAGTATTAGTCTTCTCAGACTGCCATAACAAAATACCACAGACCATGTGACTTAAACAACAGAAATTTATTTCCCACATTTCCAAGGTCAAGGTTCAGGCAAGCAAGGTTTCATTTTGAGGCTCTTCTGTTGGCTCATAGGCAGCTATCATCTAGACATGTGCTCACGTGACGTTGTCCTTGTGCACAGAGAAAGAGGGAGAGCAGGCTTTCTGGTGCCTCTTCTTATAAGGACACCAATCATAGCACATTAGAACTCCACCCTTTGACCTCATTTACCCTTAGTTACCTCCATGTAGGTCCTACCACCAAATATAGTCACATTGGTGGTTCAATGTATACATTGTGGGTGAGGGCACAATTCAGCTCATAGCAAATAAATACATCTTCCTATGTAAAAATACTTTGAGCTAAGTTTCAGTAACAGTATAATGGAATATACTTGAAACAGAACTAGAGTCCAAAGAAAAAAGCATTTACATTTTATTTCATATTTACACAATTTGGTTACATTAACTTCTTATAAAAAATTCGTGTTTTAAAATACTACTATAAATAAATGCATATTTAAAATAATTTTAAAAACAGAAAAATAAGGATTGAGACAAAACTGCTGATGGAGGAGATGTCTACCCATCGACAAACCATTAGCAATTCTATCTTATGCTCTACAATAAAACATGCTGTGTAGAAGTGATTGCATTTGAAGTTATTGGTACATTTGAATGCAAACTACCCAACCAGGAAAAATGAGGCTTCCATTTGCTATAAAAATAAATTAGGAGGCAATGCTTTGCTGGCAAAGCCATTTGAGCACCTCAGTTCATAACTATTCATGGTATCATTAACAGATGTCTTTGCTCACACTGTGAGCTGCCTTCTGATATTGTTGTATTCAGCATTACTTTATATCTAAAGTGAATGCGGGCAACTTGTTTTAGGATATAATAAAACGTATCCCCGTGTAGAGATCCTGTGGGAAATTATACAATAATGTTACCTACATAACTAATTTTCTTCTTATGAAATCATGATTCCCACTACACTTTTAGAGCTATTGGAAGTATTGTTTAACATCACCATTTCCATGTTAATATCTCAGTAAATCACAAAAATGTAATACTTTGTGCAGAAAATGAACCATTCCCTTTGGGAACATAAGTTTTCACTTCTAAATAAAAAGTTGCATGAAGTGAATACTGAGCCTGTCGCATGTTGCTTGTTGATACTAAAAGTATATTTTTCTTAAAAGAATCACTTTCTTGGCTGGGAGTGGTGACTTATGCCTATAATCTTAGCACTTCGGGAGGCCAAGGCAGGAGACTCACTTGGGGCCAGGAGTTTAAGAACAGCCTGAGCATTATAGTGAGACCCCGTCTCCACAAAGATATTTTAAAATTTAGCTGGAAATGGTGGTGTGTACTTGTAATCCCAGCTATTTGAGAGGCAGAGGCAGGAGGATCACTTGAGCCCAGTAGTTTGAGGTTTTGAGGTTGCAGTGAGCTATGATGATGTCACTGCACTCTATCCCCATCAACAGAGTGAGACTCTTGTCTCAAAAACAAAACAAAACAAAAAGAATCACTTTCTCCAAGTTAAGACATGATGCTAGGGACTAGTACACTATAAGATAAATCATTCAAGAAAAAAATATATAAATGTTGCTTGTGCTAATTATATATTCATATAGAATTTCTAGGAAATATTTAAGAATATTATCAAGCAATATCATCCTAGGAACTGTCATCAATGTGCACACAAACACACACAACACACACACACACTGTGGGAAGCAGTGAATGAGGAGCAAAGATCGAATAGTTTACATTAACAAAAACAAGCAACATTGTCTGTTAAAATAAGGGAGAGAAAAATAAAAACAAACAAGTAACAACAATAATTTTTTTGAAAACCTCTCCACATCTGAGGTGCAAGTATTGCATGTGTTCAAAGAATTCATTTAACCCTGGATCTCTGTTTCTTCATTCATGGAATGGGGATAGTCATTTCTATTCCATGTGAGGATTAAATTAGATAAGGATTATAAAATATACAGTCAATGTGGCCCATATAGCTTCTACTAAAGGTTGTTGGCTATGTTTTATAATCTTGAGTTAATTGTCTTTGTATTTGTCCCTTAGGATATATACAATTAAGCACCCTTATTAAAACACAAGCTACCAAAAAGACCCATGAAATTTTCCTTCCTACTACTATAGGCCTCAACTGCTATTGAAAACAGTAGTTGACAGTAATAATTCAGGATGAAGCACTTCTAAACCATTATCTCAGGAGAAAGTATGGCAAAAACAAAGCAATGAAAGATGAGGTAAATGACACGTAGGAAATAAAAGAATTTCTTGCCCCCTTCCTGTTATTTTGCCAAGATATCAGAGCTCTTTGTACAAATTCAGATGACTTTTAATAAACGCTATCAGCAATTTGTCACTATTTATTCACTAAATAGCAGTTTGAGTCTTTCTGTCTTTCAGATTTGATATTTAATATTGTTACTTAGCTTATAATTTGACAGTCCTAATGGGTTCATGATAAAATCAATTAGAATGAATACATACATATTTAGTTTCCTTGTCTGAATCACGCACATCAATATACCTCTACCTATTTATCTAGAAGAATGAAAAATAAGCATTCTTAGCAGGAAGCATATAATATTGTTGATGAGACAGAACCAGACAAGAGAGTGCACAGTGATGTAACTACTTAGAAATAGGAAACAGGATATACTATTTGTGTGATAAAGGTCATGAAGTTGAAAAAGTCTAAATGTAGGACAGAGCCCTTGATGAATAAAATAAAACTATGGTTGAAAGAAGGTACAAAAACTATAGCAAATTTAGTTGTGATAGCTTTTCTCTTATACAGCTAAAATTGAATAAGGTGGAACATATATATTTTTGCTATCATACTAGTTAAATTAAAAGATTTCTTTCCTTTACAATTTTTAAATTTATAGATTGTACTAAAGTATCTATGACAGAAAAATTGCCATTTTATCCATTTTACATGTACACTTCAGTGGCATTAAGTGCATTCACATGTAATCGTCGCCAACATCCACCACCACAACATTTTTCATCTTGTAGAACTGAAATTCTACTCATTAAATAACTCTTATTTTCTGTTTCTAAAAATTTGGTTGCTTAGACACCTCTTGTAAGTAGAATCATATAGTGTTTATCTTTTTGTGAGTGACTTATTTCACTCAGCATAATGTCTTCAAATTCCATCCATGCTGTAACATGTATCAGAATTTTATTCCATTTAAAGGCTGGCTAATATTTCGCTGTCTGTATACAGCACATTTTGTTTATCCATTCATTCGTCAGTGGACACTCGGTCTGTTTTCACCTTTTAGCTGTTGTGAACAATGCTGCTGTGAACATGACTGTGCAAATATCTGTTTGTGTCTTTACTTTCAATTCATTTGGTGCAGACACAGAAGTGAAACTGTTGGATCATATGATAATTCTATTTTTAATTTATTTGAGGATCTTCCATAGCTGCTATATCATTTTACATCTCTAGCAACAGTGTGTAAGGATTCCAGTTTCTCCACGTCTTCTATGTCGCTTATGTTCTTTTTTTCTTTCTTTCTTTTTTTTTTTTTTTTGATAATAACCATCCTAAGGCCTGTGAAGTGGCATCTTATCTTGTGATGTACTTATTGCTTATTGGCTATTTGTATTAATATGTTTATTCAAGCACACTTAAATATGTGCCATTTATTGTATGTTCCCGCAGACCCAGGGCCTATACACCACAGGGAAAGGGAGTCCAGGAGAAATGTGCAGAACAATTGAAATTGACCCTTCAGGGAAAGGCAACAATGTTGTGTGCTTCGTAGCCTGTAATTGACTAAGGGCAAGATTCACGATAAGTACATGTTAACAATAACATCAAGATTGCCCGTCTTACACAAGAAACAGGAAACGAAGCAGAAATCCGCAGGCATTTTTGAGATTGGGGTTATTAGAAGCCGACATGATGGATTAGCATCCAAGATGGAGTGACTTCAGCCTTCATATCCTCCACTCACATTACATTGTCCTGAATTAGTCATTTGGCTGCAAGGCACACACTATACTTGACCTCAAGGGAACCCAGGAAATGATGTTAATCACTGGGCAGCTTTTGTTTCATCAGAAATTATTTTATTGTGACAGAAGAAAAGAATTAGTTTTGGGGAGGGAGGTAGAAGGCAACTAGTGGTTTTTACAACAAAGAGTTTTTTTCAAGATCCAAAGTTGATAATATTTATCAAATCATTACCATACCTAGATATATTATAAACATAACAATGTGTAAATCCTTATTCTTTTAGTTGTTAACCAACTATAGGAAAAAGGATACATACATATATACATATGTCTAAAGACAAAACTACATTTTAATTTTAAATTTAAATTTTATTTAATATAATATCATGAATGATGAAATTTATCCTTAATTAGTATTAATGGAAAAATTATGTAGCTTCAAATGTAATTCTATATTTAATCTGTTTCCATATGTGATGAATAATGCAGAACATGTCTATGCATGTGAAAATGCTTTATCAAATATTAATGAAGTCAATGTTCATTTGCTAGTTAGGTAAAATAAGAAATCACTCCTAACCAAAATACATTTTAAGTCATCAGTTCTCAAATTCCTTTTTGACGATAAATGTATCATCAAATTGAAATCCTTTTAGGTTATTATTTCTAATAACTTTGTAAAGCTCTCTCTTCCATTTTAGAAAGATTTAGTATTTCATTCTAATTGAAATATGCATTAAGTGTCTAATTCAATTATTGCTGGAAGTCAAAATGAAATTTTTTCACTGTGTCATATTTCAATTACTTATAATGAACTGTTACAAAGTAGTACACTATGAAATTAGATTCAACAGGGGAATTTGTGTTCTTAATAAAGACACACAGACAACAGCAGGAATCCCTCTCCCTTGATAGGTAGATAAAAATCTCCTTATATATACATAGTTCTTATATATATATAAATATATCTTTCTCTCTATATATATATACACACACACACACACTGAACTAAATAATTAAACAACTAAATAATTAGAAGACAAATAACCCAACTTAATTATGGGCAAATAATATGAATATACATTTCTTTGAAGAGCTATAGAAATGCCCAATAGAAAAGCACATGAAAAGATGCTCAACGTCATTAGCCATCAAGGAAATGCAAACCAACACCATAATGAGATACCTCTTCCCATACATAAGGATGACGATAATAAGAAAGACAAGAACAACTGTTGGTAGGGATGGGAGAAATTAGAACCTTCATACAGTGTTGGTGGGAATATAAAATAATATAGCCTGGAAACAATCTGGCAGTTTTTCAAAAACTCATAAAGTTACCACAAGGCTCAGCAACGCTACTCTCACATACATACTCAAGAGGAATGAAAACATATTTACACAAAATAACTTGACGCAAATGTTCAGAAGAACATTATTTATAATAGCCAAAAATTAAAAATAGCACAAATTTCTGAGGATTGGCAGTTTCCCTCTCAGCACATCCCCTCCACCATGGGGCCCCAGCTCTGACCACCCCTGGCTGCCCCATCAGCAGGAAGCCAGTAGTCCTGCCCCACTAGGATGGTCACAGCAGGCACATAATTCGATAGTGCCTGAAGCTTTAGGAGGACATGTAGAAAGAGGGAGACCACATACCCCAAAATGACCTAAGAATGCTTTAAAAAGCAACACAGAAATGATTGGGAATTAATATAGTGCAGAGTATATTTTTCCCTTGTTGAGATCTTGTTTTGTAATTTTTTTCATGTTATTGCCTAGTGCTGAGCACACCATAAATTCAATAAACTTGACTGAATGGAAAAAAAAATTCATTCATTCACTGATGAATGAATGAATAAGATATGGTACATCTACATAATGACAGATTTGTAGATTATTCAGCAATAAAAATGTGAAATACTTATACATGTCATAACATGAAAATATAATGCTAAATGAAAGAAACTAGTCACAAACCACCATACAGTATAAAATTCCATTATTTGCAATGTCCAGAATATACAAACACATAGACACAGAAAGCAATTAGTGGTTGCCTAGGGCTGGGGAGAGTAGGAGGAAATGAAGACTGACTCTAAGAGGTATGAGATTTCTTTTTTTTTTTTTTTTTTTTTTTTAAGAATTGACATAGTGTTGCCGGGGGTGGTTTCCATTGGGTGCCCCGCGGGGACAAGAAACAACCAACACCTAGTCTCAAGCAAAAATTCAGCCTCATCTTCCCAACTACCTGCGACAAAAGGAATACTCAACCATGCCCACCAAATTTAAAACAAAAAATTATTATTACGCCAAAAAAATTCTTTATAAATTAAGTATA
>CAUYRT010088539.1:0-13233 GCA_963574885.1 Lepilemur ruficaudatus
TGAATCATGGAATGCAGGTTTCCAGCTACGAAGGCTCCTGTGGTCATCTGAAAGCAGAGTTTCCTTGACATCTTGGTATGGTACTGCAGTGGGCTGCATATGGCCACATAGCGGTCATAGGCCATTGCTGCCAGAAGAAAGCAGTCTGCAGTTTCAGCAAGGCAGAGAAAGTAAAATTGTGCCATACACTCATGGAGAGAAATGCTTCTGTCCTTAGAAAAGAAATTCTCTAACATCTTGGGGGTAATGGCACAGGAGCAGCAGGAATCCATCAGAGCCAGGTTGCCCAGAAAGATGTACATTGGTGTGTGTAGATGATGTTCTGTATAAATTAACACCACCAAACCAAGATTTCCCACCATGGTGATCCCATAGACGGCCAAGAACACCACAAACAGAAAGATCTTCAGCTCTGGGTGATCTGTAAATCCTATGAGGGTAAACTCAGTTGTCAAGGAGTGGTTGTTCCCATTCATGTTGACCTTGTCTGCTGAGAAAGGAATTATGGAGATATAAGATTCTAATGTAGAGTATATAATTTTTCCTTCTTTTTTTTTTTAATGACAGGGACAAGGAACTTCTTCTTTAAGCTCCCCCTACCGTCTCTGTAACACAGGCACACATAATTCTAGGGGAACATTTGTTCCAGTATAGTGTCAGCCTCTGTGACCTCATGCTCTGGTTGTCAGCATTCACAGGATGTTTTTATAAGTTCAGGGAGGATGCTTAAAGTGGTAAAGGGTTGTCTTTATGATTTGTTGTAAGAAAAATGTACAAATCTGTGGAACTCATATTTTGTTCATTATTTCCAAATAATTTCAAAGTCAGTTTTATATTGAAAATCTTTAAAATAAATTTTAAATCAATATTCAAGCCTGGGCGTGGTGGCTCATGCCTGTAATCCTAGCACTTTGGGAGGCTGAGGCGGGAGGATTGCTCAAGGTCAGGAGTTCAAGACCAGCCTGAGCAAGAACAAGATCCCGTCTCTACTAAAAATAGAAGGAAATCAGTTGGACAACTAAAAATATATAGAATAAATTAGCCAGGCATGGTGGTGCATGCCTGTAGTCCCAGCTACTTGGGAGGCTGAGGCAGTTGTATCGCTTGAGCCCAGGAGTTTGAGGTTGCTGTGAGCTAGGCTGATGCCATGGCACTCTAGCCTGGGCAACAGAGTGAGACTCTGTCTCAAAAAATAAATAAATAAATAAATAAATAAATAAGTGTTCAAATATATATAAGTGAACACATATGTGTGTATACATGCATATATATATAAAATAGTAATTTCCTCTGAGAGCACAATTTATATATACTTCTCCCAGTTTAGTGAATATTTTTAAAAGAGGATTCTGTAGATAAATTAAATTTATACCTTAGATATTTCACAAAAATCAATAAGGAGTAAAAAGGAACTCTTCATTTTAATGGAAATTGACTCAGAAAGCTAAGGAAATAAATTTGCATAGATTATCACCCCTCACATCCCTTTTCCCAGTGTTACACTCACTTTATTGAACACTGGTGCTGTCCATGCCATTATTGCCACTGATGTTTGCC
Source organism: Lepilemur ruficaudatus (assembly GCA_963574885.1). NCBI lineage: Eukaryota > Metazoa > Chordata > Mammalia > Primates > Lepilemuridae > Lepilemur > Lepilemur ruficaudatus. The sequence continues at coordinate 1,558 of CAUYRT010088539.1, forward strand.
CAGTGATCTAATTTCTTTCCTCCTTTTTGTAAGGCATCATTTCCATATAACATTAGTTAATAAAATTTTCACTAAATACCCTAGACTACACTGATGGCTGAGCTGTGGAGCATGTCTTACAAGCCCAACACAATTCAGAGTTGCTCATATATGATCTACATTGCTTTTTCTCATATATGTCTACACAATTTCCTTATTGTATTAGAAGCATTTTGCTAGCTCTGGCCTCTACTCTGTGAAAGAAGGTATAATATGCTGTGGGGAAAAGGCAGCCACACCCCAATGATTGGGGATGTGTGACCTTGTTTTCAGTACGTACCAAAGATCCTTTACGTCCTCTTTGGCATCTGCAAATCGAGACTGTTAACTTTGAAGGAAATGATTAAAAAGTGATCATATGAAAAATTTAGGGTGTCTTTATTTAATTTGAATTGACTCCTACTATTTTTGTTTGCCCAGATGATTATATAAGATTTTCTGTACATTTGCAATAGATTAAAAGTTGATAAATAAAAGTAACCTTACCTTTATAATTTAGTTTTCTAACACTTAGAAAAAGAGAAAACTCTTTAAATCTCATTACTATTTTTAAGAAAAAGTTTTGTTTTACTCTAAATGATTAGTGGACAATTCTAATCATATAAGTTCTATGGTCAAAATGGGTTTATTTTTACATAATCTAAGGGAAAAGGCAACACATGTAACCTAAACATTTGTAGCCCCATAATACGCTGAAATAAAAAAAAAAAACATCAAAAAAGGCAGGGACTGAGAATTTTATTAATTTTTAAAATATAAACCACTTAATTATTCAAGTATGTTAGAAATAACTTTCAATGTACATGGCTGAATTATTTAACAGAATAATTTTTGTGAACTTACCTATATGCTTTGTAATTTTATCATCTCGTAATCAGAAAAGGTCAGGGTGAATTTCACTGTTGTATATTATCTTAGTTTTCCATGGCCTTCAATTTTAAGAGGAGTTAATAACTAGGAGTCAAAAATGTAAGAATAATAAAATAAAACCATAATAAATCAGAGAAATAAATATTTATGTATGATAATATTAAAAAAGAGTAAATTAGAATACTTACCCTAATCTAGTTTTTTCTGAGAAGAACTTTGTGAGAGTTCATTGTTTGCTGTACTATGTTAGGTCTCATAGAATTCCATAATATAAACTTTGGCCCCTAAAACAGTTGGGATTATAAGAATGAAAACTAGAAGACTACTAATAGGTCAGTGTCAATAATTATGTTACTTACAATGCAAAGTTGAAATTTTGCATCAAATTGTAAAAATATTTTCCTGCACTGACATCAATGTATTTCTCTGGGGAGACTCAGTCCCAAAACATATAAACCCTGTGGCATTTATTAAAGATGCCCTGTGAGACAATGAGGTAAAAGCAAATGACCTTCGCAAAAGTGATTCCTATGTAACTGACCTCAGTTGATCTTACTGATTCGTATGTAACTGACCTCATTTTTACATTTATGTTTATTATTCTGTGCATAAATTATGAAATGAGAAAAAAAAGTGTCTCAGGCTGATTTGATCCCTTGATGGAGGAAGGAGTATTAATATGGTTTATGAACATAATTAAAATTTTAACATGCCTAAAAGAATTTGTACCCCCATCTTACATAGCCTTCATTGGAAATATTGATATTATTCTTTGGTTCCACATATGAGTTACAGACATTGTGCTTCTGTTCACCCCAGATGCCCTTTACCTTTCTTGTTGTTTCTTCACATCACTGGTCACTCTCAATATTTCTTAGTATATGCTTCCATATTTGATCACTCCCCATCACCACCATTATTAGCACATAAGATTAGAGGGATGGAATTTCTTCATTATATTTGTCCCTGTATTTTTAACACCTTGAATAGTGTCTGGCACTTTGGAGTGTTCAATAACAGTTTGTTGAATGAATAAAAAAATATACTGCTCTGCTCTGGAATTCATGATGGCCTCTCATTACTTTTCAAACTAAATCTATTATTCTTATTTGGTATTCCAGCTACTCCGTCTTCTCTCCACATCTGAGCCCTTTGCTTTCTACATTGCACCCTAGGGCACTTGGCCATGTGCATGCCTTCACTGTTCCTCTGAGCACTGCTCAATTAATTTGTTCCTTATGCTTACTGTGCAACACTGTAGATTTTATGAACACTGCACCCTTAGATTATACTAAATTTATAAACAATTTTTTCTTCAAAATAAATTAATTTTAGCTTAGTACCACTTTTTTCTTTATCAGCTTTTAATATTTTTTTTTGCCATTTTAACTCTTTTATAATAACAGTTAATTTAAAGCACAAACACATTTGGATAGCTGGACAAAAGTATTTTCTTTCTTTATATAATTATTCTGTAAGCTTTTCTCTATTCTTAAAATATTTGTTCTATTTTACTTCTCAAACTTGTTTTTAAAGCTAAGCTGCAACCACACACATTAACCTAGGCCTACACGGGGTGAGGATAATCAGTATCTCTGTCTTCCACCTCCACATCTTGTCCCACTGGAAGGTCTTTAGAGGCAATAACACAATACCACACATGGAGCTGTCATCTCCCATGATAAGGGTGATTTCCTCTGAAATACCTCCTGACAGACCTGCCTGAGGCTGTTTTACAATTACTTTTTCTAAACGTAAGTAGAAGGAATACCTTCTAAAATGACAATAAAAAGTATAGTATAGTAAGAGCATAAACCAGTAACATAGTCATTTATGTTACTGTTAGTCATTTATCAGATATTATGTACTATACATAATTGTATAAGCTATACTTTTACAGGAATGACTGCACAGTAGGTTTGTTTACACCAGCATCACCACAAAGACATGAGTAATGCATTGTGCAATGACATTATTATGGCTGTGACATCACTAGGTGGTACAAATTTTTAGGCTCCATTATAATCTTACAGGACCAAGGTGGTATATGCAGTCTATCACTGACCAGAACAGTGTTATGCTTATAATATTTGAATGTTAGCTTAGCACAGTGACACACTAATTCAAAGACTGGTTTAAATATATTAGCAAACATTTTTGGATGTTTGACACAGGACGCTACACACAAACACATCTTTCCAAATAGGAGAAGAATGACAGTTTTCAGTGGGTTCCAGGAGAGGATATGATGCTTTAGCAGGTCTGTGCTATGGTATAAGCAGTTCTGGCATTTAGGCCATATGACTTGGCAGACCTAGAGTGTTAGAGATATCAGAGGTCAAAAGAGATGTGTAGTTAATGGAAAGATTATGGAATACTCCAATAGGAAAATCCTAACATGGACCCTCACGATATTTTTTCTTCTTCTAATTTTTGTCTGAGCAGTCTGCAGTAACATCTTACAGTTTTTGGACCAAGACTTTGCTCTCTACACCAGAGAATTATAAAATATTCAAGAAAAAAAAAACCCCAAAACAAAAAAGGCAATGATCCCTCCTAGAGACAGAATTTCTGACCCTGGGACATTAAGTGATCACAGAAAAAGACCCGTCCTTCATAACCTGGAATTTGCCAGACTAAGTATAATGTTGGGTGGGCCCAGGAGAAATCCATTAAAAGATGAGAGAGACACATCCAAGGATCAATTATTAGAGGGCACAGGATACCATAGCTGCATGAGCAGGTGACCCAGAACCCCATGTCATCCACCACCATTGCACTGACACCTGTCCCTCAGCTCACATGTCTGGCTTCAAAGGCCAAATTTGGTTCTTGAATGATCAGCTTGGAATGTTGGTGCAAGCCAAAATGTATTGCTTCTTAACTACAGCTCCACCCAGTTTGACCTTGAAAGTAATCCATGAGAAGAAATCCTCCCTTTTGGCAGTGAATCGATTAACTGTTTCCATTAAATAATGGAAAGAAAAATAGAAGAAAAAGTCCAAGATAAGCACATATAGACTTAGTACAGAGGTGAATAGCTTGAGTATTGTCAATGGCCTGGAGTGGACCAGATCTGAGGAAGCGGCATATAGATGACTGCACTGGAGTGAGTGCTAAATGTGGAGATCTTCATATTACATGTAAATTCCCAACAGAGAGTACCATGGAAGAGCCACTAAGCAGCAAAGTAAACAGAATCTCAGTCTGATCTCAGTTAATTGGGATCATCCAACTTTGTTCTTCTACAACCCTAATGCTGGAGGAGAGGCCACATGAGCAAAGTGGCTATAGTGTTTGGATGGAGGCATACATGTGCACAACAACATAGGCTCCAACTTTTCAAGACTGATAGAGCAGCTGTTCATGCCAGGTGTCAAAATTGCCAATAGCGGAAACCCAATATGGCCATATCCCTCAAGCTGATTAGCTAACAGCAAGTTGACCTGTAAATATCTTTTATTTTAAAGGGAATGGAAAGTTATCTTGAGTGGAATTAACAAAATCCAGACATTGGATGCTTTTTCTTTCTGCAAGGTCTGAAGAATCATCCTATCTGAGGCTTACAGAGTGATGTATAAGATTGCATTTGGCCAAGAAACTTTCATTACAGCAATGAAAGTATGGTTCTGGGCAATGATGGGTACATTCTTTCTTTTTTTCTGTTTTTCAATTTGAATGGATATAGGGAATACAAATGGTTTTTTGTTACATGGATGAATTGTATAGTGGTGAAATCTAGGCTTTTAGGGTACGCATCACCTGAATAGTGTACATTGTACCTAAGAGGTAATTTTTCATCCCTTAGCCCTTTCCCACCTCCTCTTTTCTGAGTCTCCAATATCCATTTTGCCACTTTGTATGACCATACATATTCATGAGAATGTGCAGTATTTATTTTCCCATTCCTGAGATACGTGACTTAGAATAATGATCTCCACTTCTATCCAAGTTGCTACAAAAGGCGTTATATCCTTCTGTTTCATGGCTGAGTACTGTTCCATGATATAAATACCCCACATTTTCTTTATTCACTCATCAGTTGATGGGCACTTAGGTTGTTTCTGTATATTTGCAATTGTGAGTTGTGATGCAATAAACATTCTGGTGCAGGTGTCTTTTTTTTTTTTTTAACAAAAGACTTATTTTCCTTTGGGTAGATACCCAGTAGTGGGATTACAAGATCAAATGGTAAGTCTACTTTTAGTTCTTTGAGTAATCTCCATACTGCTTTCCATAGTGGTTGCACAACTTTACATTCCACCAACAGTTTATAAGTGTTCTTTTTTCATCACAGCCATGCCAATATCTATTGGTTTTTGACTTTTTAATAATGTTGATTCTGACAGGGGTAAGGTGATATTGCATTGTGATTTTAATTTCCCTTTCCCAATAATTACTGATATTGAACATTTTCCATGATCATCTTCTTTTGAGAAGAGTATGTTCACGTCTTTTGCCCACTTTTTGATGGTGTCATTTGTTTTTTTTTGTTTTTTTGTTTTTTTTTTTTTTTGCTGATTTGAGTTCTTTGTAGATTCTGGATATTAGTCCTTTGTCAAATGTATAGTTTGTGAATATTTTCTTCCATTTTGTTGGCTGTCTATTTACTCTGCTGACAGCTTTCTTAGAAGCTTTTTAGTTTAGTTAAGTCCCATTTATTTATTTTTGTTCTTGCTATATTTGTTTTGGGGGCCTTACTCATAAATATTTTGCCTAGGCCAACGTCAAGAAGAATTTTTCCTATGTTTTATTCTGGAATTTTTATAGTTCCAGGTCTTGCATTTAAATATTTAATCCAACTTGAGTTAATTTTTGTATATGATGAAAGATAGGGATTCAGTTTCATTTTTCTGCATGTAGCTATCCAATTTTCCTAGCACTACTTATAGAGTAGAGCATCCCTTCTCCAGTGTTATTTCTGTCTACTTTGATGAAAATCAGTTGGTCATAGCTATTTTTTTTTTCTCTCTAGGTTCTCTATTCTGTTTCATTGGTTGATGTGTGCTGTTTTGGTTACTATTGCCTTGTAGTATAATTTGAAGTCAGGTAATGTGATGCCTCTAGATTTCTTCTTTTTGATTAGGACTTCTGTGGCTATCCCAGGTCATTTTTGGTTCCATATGAAGTTTAGGATTATTTTTTCTAGATGTGTGAGAAATTACATTGAAATTTTGATGAGAATTGCATTGAATCTGTAAATTACTTTGGACAATGTGGACATTTTAACAATGTCCATTCTCCAAATCCATGCAACATGAGCATTAGATGATGATTTTCCATTTGTTTGTGTCATCTATGATTTCTTTCATCAGTGTTTTTCAGTTCTCCTTGTACAGCTCTTTCATATCCTTGGTTAAGCATATTCCTAGGTATTTCATTTTCTTTCTAGCTACTATAAATGGTATTGAGGTCTTGATTTGACTCTCAGCTTGACTATTATTAGTATATAGAATTTCTATTGATTTTTACATATTAATTTTGTAACCTGAAACTTTACTGAATTTATTTTTCAATTCTATGAGTCAGTTGGTGTAGTTTTTAGGGTTTTCTTGGTATAAGATCACATCACTGGCAAATAGAGATATTTTGACCTTGTCACCTCCTCTTTCCTGATTTGGATACCCTGTATTTCTTTCTCTTGTCTAATTACTGTGGCTAGGAATTCCAGTAGTAAGTTGTAAAGAAGTGGTGACCATGAGCATCCTTGTCCTTTTTCTTTTCTTAGAGGGAATGCATTCAACTTTTCCCCATTCAGTATGGTGGTGGCCGTGGGTTTGTTATATATGGCTTTTATTAATTTGAGGTATGTTCTTTCTATGCCTAGTTTGTTGAGAATTTTTTTTATCACAAAGGGATGATGGATTTTATCAAATGCTTTCTCTTCATCTATGAGATGATCTTTATCTATTGAGATGATCATATGGTCTTTGGTTTTAATTCTGTTTATGTAGTGAATAACAATTTTTATTTGTTTATTTTGGATCATCCTTGCATCCTTAGGAAGATTCACACTTGATCATGGTAACTTATTTTCTTGATGTGCTGTTTAATTCAGTTTTCTACTATTTTCTTGAGGACTTTTGCATCTACATTCATAAAGAATATTTATATGTATTTTTCTTTTTTTGTTGCATTCTTTTCTGCCTTTGGTATCAGGGTGATATTGGCTTTGTAGAATGAGTTAGGGACGATCTCCTCCTTCTTGATGTCATGGAACAGTTTCAGTAGAATGACTATCAATGTTTCCTTGTAGTTCTCATAGAATTTGGCTGTGAATCCTTCTCATCTGGGTGTCCTTTTTTTTTTTTTTTTTTGGTTGGGAGATTATTTCTCTGTGATATCTTGAAATTTGTTGAGCTTCTTCAAAACAGCTATTTTGAGTTCTCTTTCTGAAATTTCACATAGCTCTATCACTCTAGGATTGGTCACTGGTGTTTTATTTGTTTGGTCAGGTCATGTTTTCCTGAATTTTTTTTTTTTTTTTTTTTTTAGACAGAGTCTCACTCTGTTGCCCGGGCTAGAGTGCCGTGGTGTCAGCCTAATTCACAGCAACATCAAACTCCTGGGCTCAAGCAATCCTTCTGCCTCAGCCTCCTGAGTAGCTGGGACTACAGGCATAAGCCACCATGGCTGGCTAATTTTTTCTATATATTTTTAGTTGTCCAATTAATTTCTTTCTATTTTTAGTAGAGACAGGGTCTCACTCTTGCTCAGGCTTGTTTCAAACTCCTGACCTTGATCGATCTGCGCGCCTCAGCCTCCCAGAGTGCTAGGATTACAGGTGTGAGCCACCGCGCCCAGCCTGAATGTTCTTGATGCTTGTGGATTTTTGTTGATGTCTTGGCATTGAAGAGTTAGGTATTTATTTCAATCTTAGCAGTCTGTGTTTGTACCTGTCCTTCTTGAGATGGTTTTCTACATACTCAAAGATAATTGAGTGTTATCATATAAGCCTGTAGACACTGGAGCCATAACAGCACAAGAGGGTACCCCACACCCAGTAATGCTATGACTCTTGCAGATTCCTAGAGGCACTACCTTTGTGTATTTATGTAAAATCAGGGAGTAGTCTCTGGATTACCAAACAATGTCTCTTGCTCTCTTCCTTCACTTTTTCCCAACCAGGAGTCTCTTTTTGTGCTGGGCTGCCTGAAATTGGAGGAGAGATGATGTGAGCCCTACTACGGTCACCATAGCTGGCACTGCAGTGGGTCACAACTGAATCCAGTATAGTACTGGGTCTAGTCTAAGGCTTTTGTTGACTACTTTCTGGCAATTGCTGACATTTATTCAAGGTCCAGAGGTTCTTTACTCAGCAAGTGGTGAGTGCGGCTGGAACTGAGTCCTCCCCTTCAGGGCAATTGGTTCCTTTCTGGTCCAGATTTGGTCTAGAAATACCATCCAGGAGCAAAGTCCTAGAATTGGGGACTTCAGGATTCTGCTTGGTGCTTTATTTTACTGTGGCTGAGTTGGTATCTAAGTTGCAAGAAAAAGTGCTCAGTACTCTTTTTTCTCTTTTCCCCAAAGGGAAAGTGTCTCTCCAGTGCTGCATTGCTTGGAGTTGGAGTAGGGGTGATGCATGTACTCCCTTGGTCACTACAGCTTATGTCTCACTGGCTCATGCACACCCCAAGTCCGCTGGCTCTGAGTGTAGTGCAGCACCAGGGCTGGCGGAAAGACCATTGTCCTTATGGCCTGACTTCCTTTCAAATTTATTCTGGGTGCAGGCCACTTTATTCAGCTAGTGGTGGAGCCAGGCAGAACTCAGGTCCCTCCTGGTGGAGTAAGAATTCCCCTCTGGCTAGAGCTGGTATAAATGCTCTTTCCTTGGGCACCAGCAGAATTTTACCTTTTGTTGTGTTCTGCTATAATAGGGAAGTACTAAATTCCAATGCAGATTCCCACAATCCCTTTTCTCTCCTTCCCTGAAGCACGCATATTCTCTGTGTGATGTTGCTGGGCGATGTGCCTGTTGTAAGCAAACAAAACTGTCTTTCTTACCCTCTTCAATACCTCTTTCCTTGATATTATATGAATGCCAGATGTTGTGATCACTCAACTCACTTTTTGTTCTTCTGGAGGTGCTTTCTTGAGTGGATAGTTGTTTAATTTGATATTCCTGCAGGAGGACGATTACTGTAAGGTTTTATTTGCCCATTTTGTTCTGCCTCCTTCCTTGTTTTATTATGCATTTTAAATGTTAATTGAATCTATTTTGTACTCTTATGTTTGCATTCTTTGAGAAAGTAAAGCTCTAAATTTTTAATGAAACAGAGTAAGAAAAAAAAAAGAGGAAAAGAAAAAATGACAAGAAATAAATAGAGTTACTTAGGAAGGTAAGGAAGAAAGATGCAAAGACCCCACCAGTATTTAGAAAACTAATTTTTAAAAATTCCAAAGATAGTTATTCTGACATGGAATAGATCCTGGAATAAAGAAAATCTCCTAAATGTTTCCCATAAAGAAAATAAAGAAATGCCAATGAGAATAACATGTAATTTCTCAAAAGAAACACAATGTTCTAGAATATAAAAAGAAGAATGCCTTCAGAGTTCAAATTAAGATATCAACTGTATGTGAGCAAAGGGTGCCAAAGAGGCAGTCAAGATTTCTTAGCAAAATGGTGGAATGAACCATGAAGAGGAAGTTAGAGATCTTGGAAACAGAGAATCTAGCACAGGAAAGAAGCAAAGAGAAGTCTCAGCTGGACAGCTGAGCGTTGAGTCTAGAGTAGAGGTCTCCAAACTTTTTGGCACCAGGGACTGGTTTCATGGTAGACAATTTTTCCATGGACTGTGTGTTGGGCAAGGGGACAGTTTCAGAATGATTTTATAGTTGCTCCCCAGCATTAGCATCACTGCCTCAGCTCCACCTCAGACCATGAGATTCTCATAAAGAGCCTGCAATCTAAATCCCTTGTATATGCAGTTTACAGTAGAGTTCGTGCTCCTGTGATAGTCTCAGGCTGCCACTAATCTGACAGGAGGCAGAGGTCAGGCAGTGATGTGAGTGAAGGGGAGCAGCTGTAAATACAGACGAAGCATCACTTGCTCACCCACCACTCGCCACTCACCTCCTGCTGTGCAGCCCAGTTCCTAATAGGCCATGAGCTGGTACCAGTTCATAGCCTATGGGTTGGCAACCTCACATCTAGAGAGAAAGCTGTCCAGACTGGAGTGGAAAAACAGAGAACATCAGAAAAGTAGTTTCAGGGTAAAAAACCCCTCATGATTACTTAATATTTTTGAATTTTTAAGAAAGATATTTGATAGACATATAATGGACCTGGTTGAGCAAATGGGGAACTAAGGTTTTTATTAACTTTTCCAAAAATTCCCACAAAGTCATGGGAAAAAGTAATATAAGCATGACACACAAGTTATGCCTGCTATGGAAAATATTTGTGTGTCCCTAATAAAAACTTATTATTGTATTCTATAAAATCACAAGAAAATGGGAAGCTTTTAAATAAGTATTCATTTTTCATAACAGGAATTTGATTAAAATATCTACAATGTATTGTAAGAAACAGGAAGGTAAATTTTCAGGGAAATAGGTAAAAAATTACAGTTGCAGCTGTAATTCCTAGGATAATGGGCATGAAACTATGTTTTTTCCAGATTTTTTGAGGTATAATTGACAAAAAATTGTATATATTTAAGGTATACAACTTGGTGTTTTGATATAAATATACCTTGGGTGATGATTCAACAATCAAACCCATTGACATAACTATGACATCATATAGTTACCACTTTTTTGTGTGTGGTGAGTACATTTAGGGTCTTTTAGTAAATTTCCACATTAAAATACATTGTTAATTACAGTTACTTTGCTGTGCATTATGTCTCTAGTGCTTACTCATTTTATAACTGAAAATCTGTACCCTTTGATCACCATCTCCCCATTTCCCCCTCCCTCCATCCCCTGACAACCACCATTGTGTTCTCTGTTTATCTAAGTTGGACATTTTTAGATCACACATATAAGTGATATCATGCAAAGGTCATATTTTTTTAATTAAAAAGTAACTGATGCTTGTGCTTTAACATTTAAAAAACATAGGTAGGTATAAAGTAAAGAGGGAAAGCTCCCCTTATGTCCCCATTTCCTCATCTATCTCTGTAGAAGTAATTGGTATTGGCAGTTTATATTTCCAGATCTTTGACTATGCATATCAAATTATAGTTTACATCATATATATAAAATATATGTGATATGCATGCACACATATAATTTTTTTTTAGGCCTGATGAGACCATCTGGTAAACTATTATTCAGCAGCTTGCTTTACTTACCTAACAGTATATCAAATATATCTTCCCAAGTGACTTCATATAGATCTTTCCCATTCAATTTTTCTTTTATTGTGGTAAAAACACTTACATGAGATCTACTTTGTTAACATATTTTAAAATATATAGCCCTATTCTTTTTTTAAAATTTTTTAAATTTTTAATTTTTTAAATTTATTTAGTTTTTCTTCTTTATTGAAGTATACTTTACATATCATGCCTTTACTCCATCTTAAGTGTACAATTAAATGATTATTAGTGAATTTACCAAGATGTACAGTTATTCACATAAATCAGTTTTAGAGGATTTCCTTCCCCCTATTGAGAACCCTAATTCCCTTCCCCAACTACTTTTCAAGCATGTCCCACCCCTCCACAGTGCCCACCACATCACGCAGATGTGGGTTTACCCCCCACCCTCTGAATCCCTAGTGAACACTACCACCATTTGAGCCCCATAGTGTTAATC
>CAUYRT010088542.1:0-10262 GCA_963574885.1 Lepilemur ruficaudatus
TTTTGACCCTAACCCACTACCTGTGTAATCCTGCTCCCCTAGCAACTGCATTCCCTGATATGCAAATGTGTTACCCTGACAACTAGTAATTGAGATCTGTGATTATAAAAACCTATGTGAATCTAACCATATTGCTAGATCGTGCATGGGGATATCGTCTAGTCGCCTAAGTACCCCGCTGTGATTATTCTGATCTTTTTATATGAAATTATAAACTATACCTTAGTCTCTGTTCTTTTATTCTATTTCCTATCAATTTTCTTATCCTCTGTGGCGACCCCTATCTTAGCTGACCTCCTCCTGGGCCTGCCGTGCCGCACCACTTTTCTCCCCGAAAAGAAGGAGCATTTGCAGAAGATAAGCAAGAAATCCTAGCAGTGTTTGGAGACAAGTGACCCCATATGCCATGTAAATGAGTTTGGATTTTTATTTATTAAAAATGAGATCATAAAACAATTTACTATTTTCCTTTTAGAACTAATACTCCGACAGAAATGTGATATATAGATTTAAAGGAGGTGAAACAGGAGCCAGGAAGATAAATTACTCAACATTAGTATTATTAATCTATTCCTTTGTCAAATATTATTGAGTGTTTACCATGTGTCAGGAACCAGCTGAGGTAAAAAGAAAATTTTCAAAATGGACTTTAATAAAAGCAGTAACAGTAAATCACAAGGTTAGCAAATATTCGAATGTGGGATTAACAAGAAGACTGCCATCATTTGTACATGGGGTTTGCAGGAGGAGGACCAAGTTTTCAAAGGTGTGAGTCTAGCCCACTGGGATGATGGTGGGGTCCTGGTGAGAGCCGGAAGTCAGCACCTGGAATCTTAGGTTAATGTGGAGGAAGAAGAAGCAGGTACAGTCTTGCCTTAGTAGGCAGGACAAGATTGATAGGTAAAGAACACAACCAGGAAACTCAGCCATAAAAAATCTGGTGCCAATTTTTGGTCTGTCCTAACGGAGCCAGAGTGAGCTGAGTGTAATAAACAGAAATGAATGGGACCGCACAATACGAGAAGTGCTTCCACACTCCGTCTAGGACACGGGCCATTTAAAGATCAGAGGAGAGAGGGAATTAATAAAAAGCATCTTGGAATCCAGGTGCCACGTCAGCATAGCACAGAACACAACTTTCTGTTTGAGCGTCCTCCCATGAGCTGACGTGTGTGCGGGGTTTAGGGTTTGTGTGTGTGTTTGTGGGGGGGTGTTTTTGAGTGTGAGACAATTAGAGCAGACAGAAGGCCGTGCCCGCTACGACACTCCCATGGCTCTCACACCGTACGTCCACGCAGTGTCGCGCTCAGTATGATGCCAGAAGAGGGGGTATCTGGCAAGGACATTCCTTCTGTGTGTACAGTGAGCCTGGATTCCCAGCCGTTGACTTTTCCATTAATCCCCGTCTTGGGTTTGAAGCTGGAGTTTCTGGGCCTGACCATCGGCCTGCATTTCCACTGCAGGAAGAATATGGAAAAACCTTTGAATCCAGAAGAACATTCTGTGTAATCCTCCTGAGAGAAAATACTGAACGATTCAAAGATGTGTGGGAATGAGGGAGCCAGACACAGATTCCGTCTGCGACCCCTGGGCGTCTACTGGAAGCTTATGTCGATTTTCATTTTCTCTCTCCTTCCACTGCCTCCCTGCCTCCCTGCCCTCCAGGCTCACTGCCTACCTTCCTCTTTTCCTTTCTTTTCTCCAGAAACATGTTTCTCCTCTGAGCTAGTAAACTGATCACAGGGTAAAGGTGCCTCTGGTCTCAGGAAGTTCTAAGACTTGTGGAAAAATGGCTACGTAAATAACACGGGTCCACGGAGGAGACATTTGATACGAGAAGCACCAGCGAAGGTCTGTTCAAAAAGAAATGAGAGAAACTTCACAAGGAAAGTGACTTTTCACTGAGGCTGGTTCTGTGGTGCTTTCTACACTGAGAAGCGGGAGAGAAACACCCGAGGCAGTGGACAGCAAGGAAGAGAAGAGTGAAAATACGTGGCGCTTTCGAAAAGGATCTGCTAGCTGTAACGTTGGAACACAGTGTTGGAATACGATTTGCGGGGTTGCTACAGGCTATTCCTAGATGGTGAATGATCCCCACTCACCCTGCAAAGTCGCTGAGATTACACTGTAAATGTAAATGAGCTTGCAGACTCCCTTTACAGAGGAGTAGCATGATCCAAATGTGTGGACATGATTCTGTTTCCTTTTTGTTTTTTCCAGAGCATTCTTATCTAGATTTGATGACAGATCCAAACAGCATGGCAGGGTACGTACAAGGCGGTCAGAGGAGAGGATGACTGGATGAGTATTTCTGAGGGAGCCTGGCCGGTGACAGAACTGGCACAGGCTGAGAGAACAGTGTGCAGACCTGGGAAGGTGAGTGACTTCATCTGCATGTTTTTTAAGAATTCTTAACTGACTGTGCACTAAGTCCCAAGAATTGGACAATACACTAGGGCTTAAATGCTGCATGAGAAACAACACTACCCTATTAACAAAGACCACCTGACAGCCTTGATAAATGAGAAACACAGTCAGTAAGGCCGTGGCAGATGCATGCAACACCTCTGTGCTTCACTGACGCATTCTGACCTCCACTCTAATTGCAGCTGTGGCAGCAGGAGATGCTTTTTAAGCGTCTCACTCCAAGTTATGCCGGTGTCACTTCACCTTGTCCCCTGAGGCATCTTCAATGGTGCAGAAACTTGCACGAGGCTTCTCCTCAGACATGCACGTGCAGACCAGAATTATGAAGGCATAAATAACCCCAGAGACAACTCTAAAGCAATAACGGTGACCCCTCTCTAGGGAATTCTTTGAGGTAGTCCATAAACTTCACACTCTCCCAAGCAGGCTCCTCCCAGCTGGCCTCAGCCGCATCCTCAGCAGCACACCCAAGTCTCTCAGTCGTGCTTGTGGTATTATCGGCATAAAAGGCCGTGTTGCACACTTTCCTTTCCGAGGGTACTTGTACCTGTAGTGTAGATAAACTTGGTAACTCTGACAGCCCTAGAAAAGATAGCCGTATATATGCCCTGGAACCGGATTATTCATTGCTTAGAAAAATGTAGAGAGACTCCTCTGTTGGTAGTAAGTGGAGTCTTGATATACATATAATTCATCCGGGTGTGCTTGGTGCATTCACACTTGGTGACAACGGAGAAAAGTCAGCAGAGTGACATGGCCTGACAAGGGCTCAGTCACCTCACACATGAAGTTCTGGGTCACCCTGACCAAGCAAGCAACCGAGGCCAACTGAAATGCTACCAGAGGGTGAAGGAAATCTAGAATGAGCAGTAGGAGGTGAAGATGATGAGTACCAAAGACAGCCTTAGGACCGGTGGCAACGGGACTGTTTCATTAACCCTCTAATGTTATGGCCTTTGTAGAGACTGTGACTTGCCTCTTCCCTTCACTTTTTCTCTGTACTTGTGTGTTGAGTTAACACCACTGGGGACTAATGTCAACCCGTGGGAAGACCAGGTAGTGGATAAATACTTCTCAAGGTCAATCCTTAGGTGGATAATTCTCACAAGCAGAATCTCCTGAGCAGGAATGAACTCCAGCTGCTTACAGTGTGGACTTCAATCATAACTCTTAAAGTAGCTTTTCTTTCTTCCTTTTCTTAATTTTCTTTTTTATCATCAGGCTCTACTTTCAGATAGATTCCTTAAAAATGCCTGGTATAAAGGGCAATATTTATATTGGATTCCAAAACGCAACAAAGGCTCCAGACAATTGTTGAAAAGGAGGGGTTTTATGAGGAATGTCAGCTAATGTTGTCCACAGTTGCCAGCTGTTTTGGTCCCCTGGGTCAGATTGCTCCAGTATGCTTATCCTAGACACATCCTAATTTAGAATATTTATACTTCCAGTTTCCCTCTATTTTAAATTTTATATCTTAGTTTTTCATACTAAAATAAATACGCTACACAAATTATTTAATTAAATTCCATTTGCAAGTCATTTTCTTATGACTATATGTTACATAAATGCCAAGATGTTTTATCAGACTAATTTGAACTAGGAAAAAATGCCTTGTCAAAAAATGTGACTTTGACAGTCAACTTTTCCCCACCCTAAACTACATGACAACAACTGTACAGAATTGGAGTTTTACAAGTGTGAGTATCAGAACAGTGTTCAGTTACATACTCCCTCCTGTCTGGCCTCCTCGATAAGCCTCTACCATTTAATGACAGCAACAAAAAAAGAAAATACACTTAAGTGAAATTCAAGGTGCAAACATTAAAGCAATCTAGTAACTTTTAAATTATTGGGTTATATTTGTTTGCTTAGTTGTTCTCTCTCAGAGCATTTCAGAGATTAGGAGAAAAAGGAAAGATATTTTCACACATTTTCTGTTGTTAAAGAAAATGATTATACTACAGACTATAAAAAATGATTTTCATTTGGGCGATTCTTACGGTGATACTTGGTGAAATCTGAGAGCTTAATGCTGAATAATAACGTAGTGAATTCCTTGGAAAATGCACAGAGTTGTAAAACAGACTGTAAATGGGCCATATTTAGCAGGCAAGGCAATCATCATATTCGTATTATTTTCATACTGAGCATATTTCATCATGCTTTGGAAGCAACATTTAAAATGTATAGCAGAAACGAGACATAATATTTGGAAGCAGTAAAAGACCTTCATACAATTTAGTCACATTTCTAGGTCTGTTTAAAGGGACATAACTATATTCTATAACAGGAATTACTACTTCCAGTAGAATTTACAGTATCCAAATCTATGCCACTTGTAGAGTCACAACTCTATCAATTGAAAAAGAATCAGAATCTAAGAAAGCACAAAAATAAATATAGATTTGATTGATATGGAAATATTAAGGTTTACCTAGTCACTGTATCTATCATAAACTTTTGTTTCCTTACATTCCTGTATAAAGCAATTATAATAGTCATCTGTTTTAATATGTAACAAGAATATTTTTGGGGGGGAAAATTAAGATGTTCTATGCTGAGTTGTACTAAACTGAAAATCATTAAAATGGCAATATATGGTTTAAAATTTAAAAAAGAATATTTTTTTCTACAACTAAGTTTTTAAAAATACAGTAAGTCCAATAATTTAGATTGGATGTGAGATGTATTCAGAACACCAAATACCACTGGAGAATTTCATATCAACATTAGAGAACAGATTATTTTCAATATATAACTCCTACTGTCATCTTTTTCAAGGACTCCAGATGAGTTTATCTAACTGCGTATCTGTCATGTCTAATGATACAGCCAATGCCAAGCTTGATTATTCCCTGACCTGCTACTCCCACAGTTGCCCCATGTTAGTAAATGGTGTCACTAGCCAACATCTCAAATTTTAAAAATATATAATGTATCCCTGATTTCTATATGTTTAAACCATTATCCAATATTAAATCTATTTGCAAACCCTGCTAACTCACAAGTACATCTGAAATCAAACTACTTCTCTATGCCCTTACAACTATCATTCCATTTGAGGTCTTTGGCTTGGACCACTACAATGGCCTTCTAATGGTTTTTCTCTTCTCCTTCACTTAATCTGTTTGAATCTAGCAAAAATTGATACTTTATAAACATAAACCAGACAACAAGGCTCTTTTTCTTAAAAATATTCAAAGGTTTAAATCAATATTAAAATTAAATGCAGCTGGGTGTGGCGGCTCAGGCCTGTAATCCTAGCACTCTGGGAGGCCAAGGTGGGAGGATTGCTTGAGGTCAAGAGTTTGAGACCATCATAAGCGAGACTCTTTCTCTACAAAAAATAGAAAAATTAGCCAGGTGTAGCAGCACACACCTGTAGTCCCAGCTACTCAGGAGGCTGAGGCAGGAGGATTGCCCAAGCCCAGGAGATTGAGGTTGCAGTGAGCTATGATGGTGCCACTGCACTCAAGCCCAGGCAACAGAGCAAGACCTTTTCACAAAAAAAAAAAAAAAAAAAAAAAAAATTAAAAGCAAACATTGCTGTGGCTACTGAACTCCTGATGATCTATTCTTAAACATGCCTGATCAACTTTCCTTTGACTTCCTTAAACTTCCTATCATTACCGACTTACTGCTTTCCCATCTGAAGTTTCTTATTCCCAGGGTACTGATACCCTTGATTCCTAATGTCTAGTTTGCTCTTGGCTGTAATTTTCTTTTTCCATTCCTTTGGTACGAGTGAGGTATTAAGCAGGCAGGTCACTTTAAAGCATTTTATATTATTCTTTATTAAATTGCTGTATCCCAACTTTCACTGCCCTATCTAGCTAGCTACCTATCATCTATCTGCCTATCGCCGATTTGTTGATGTGCACCCTGAGAAGGACCCTTATTTGTCTTATACACCAGCGTACCCCAGAACATAACGGATGTGTATAATTATTTGTAGATTGAGTTTATGAATACATTCCCATGTAGCTCTTACCCCCACTAAAGTATTTTCTTTATAGGAAACAAAACACTTTGATCAAACCCCACAATGTCGGACACTGGGAACACTCTTTGGTGAAACAGGTAACAGCTGAACACGAAGAGGATCTGAAGTGGGAACTGTCCATGGCTTCTTACAGTTACCATGTTTTCTTTCAGTAACTCAGGGTTTTTAATTTCTGTTAGAAATATTTCAATTCTATGACATCAGAGACACAGTGTATAGATTTCTTTAACTTTGTATATAGCATCATATAGCATTATGAATTAAATAATGAATATGCCATAATAAAATCTGTAAAAATAAGCAAGGATTTTTAGAAATTGGAACTCTCAATCATTGCTGGTGGGATGGATGATTGTGCAGCTACGTTGAAAAACAATCTGGCAGTTCCTTGAGATGTTAATACAGAATTACCATATGAACCCCCAAATACACACAAGAAATTAATACATATGTCCACCCAAAATCTTGTACACAAATGTTCATAGCATTATTCACAGTAGCCAAAGAATGAAAATAAGCCAGATGACCATAAACTGATGACTGGATAAATAAAATGCAGTATATCCTTATTACATCTGGAAGATCCAATCATACAAACTAATGCTCTACAGGTTCCTGTACACAATGACCTCATGCCCAACCAATTGATTAATATTCTTACTATTTTAGATAAAAACTTAAAAAAAACAAAATAATGCTTGCAAATCTAGTTTTTACTTCCTTCCTTCCTTTTCTTTTTTCTTTTTTTTTTTGACTGTCTGAACAATATTGCAGCCACTTACCTGTTCATGTTTCCCTAAATATGCTAAGCGTTTGGACTCAATTTGTCTTATGTTGGACATAGAATCTATGAGTTGGAGGGAAATTTAAAGCCAGTTTTCATTATTTCTTCACTAAGATAAAGGACACCCCTTGGCTTTATGGAATTTAGATTGCTCATATTTGAGCTACAGGAGAATTCTGCTCTACCTGGGATCTTACATATGGACAATTTTGCTCTGCATTGCCCAATATTTCAACGTATTTCCTTGACTATCCCATCAGTATCCAAATCTATCAACTCAAAATTGCTAATTGCTCTAAATCTTCTGTCTCTCTTTACTTCCAATATCTCTCCCCTGGAAGATGCCTAAAATCATCCCCAAACTCCAATAGCTCCTCAAGGTACTCTCAACCCTCAAATTTGTATTTACTTTTATGTATTTATTTACTGAACTTTCTCTTTGATGGTCTTTTCTGATGTTTGCAAACAAAAACCTCTTACATTTCTTGAAATAGGTATCTTCTGAAAGCTACTTTCAGTTCTTTTTAGTAGATCAATTAGATTTAAAAGATAATTTATTTTTTCTCTCACCTTCCATATCTTACTGCCATAACCAAAATCAAAGTAAGAAAAGATGACTTAATTGCATAAATTACCAAAGGAAGAAAATAAGAAAAAGAATACATTAAAATTTAAAGAAGCCCAGAAAAATGAAGGGTACTGCAGTCATTACTTTCCACACATCACAGCACACTCACGGCACACTGTCGCTACGCTGCAAGCGTACTGCAGCAAGGGCGTGTGAAATTAAAGTAAAAGACCTGAAATGACAGTTGATCCAAATCTTACACTGTAACACCAAACCGGTCATCAATCTTTATAAAATAATGAAAGCTAATATTAAGAAATATTGAGAGAGTATCCCTGAGAAATAACAATATAAAGTTGATACCAAAAACTGTCAGCCACTAAACTATGATTAAATATATTAGGTCAAGGACTGTTTTATTAGCCATATTACAAGGGAGATGACACATTGAAAATCTTTAACACCAGTTTCCTGTCAGTAGTGAAAAATCTCATGTTAACATGAAATCAACCTCTCACTTCCAAGAGTTATTTATCACACAAAATAGATTGAAGTCGGTGACCAGATGACCAGTAAAGTAGATTCATTTTGACAGAAAACTGCCTGGATAAAAAGGGAGTCAGACAAGAAGGTGGATTGGCACATAGGACAAGGCCTGGTTTAAGAAACTGGAAATGTTTAGCCACCTGGAGAGAATAAAGTGCATGGTCCTTTGCGGATGGCCATGGAACCCTGTGCAGTTTGATCAGTGGGCAAAGGCAGCAGTTAGAGGAGCAGGTAGGAGCCTAACGTGCGGAAATCCCTGCTACTGGTTCTTGGCAGGAGCAGTGTTTCCATAAGACCTGGCGCATCAGTATGGCTGGGGAGAGAGTCGCTCCTTTTGCTATTATTATGTATATTCAGAGAGGCTCTTTAGGGACCCTGTCTGCTCAGAGAAGCAACTGTTTCTAGTTGGTTTGCTTAGAAGGTGTCTGTGTTTGTGACCAAGCATCTTTGATCATTTACACGCAAGTTCTAGGAAGAGCGAATTACTGGAAAAGGTTATTGTTCTTTTTGATGCCGTGTCTTTCCCATGTTACAGTGGCGATTCAAACCTCCAACCTTCAATTCTACCTCTTAGATCTTCTTTGTAGGTGTCATGTTCTCCCTTTTTCCTCACGGGGAAGACAGGAGACAGCGGACTTGAAGTCATTCCAGTTTCACACTGGTCCTTTTTTCCTTCTCTCTAGTCACCAAGGAAGGAGGATATGTTTTTCTGCCTACGACTGATCTTTACATCTGTGCTTTGGGCCAAACACTGCCGCCCTCAAACACTGCCCTCCATCCATCCTACCTTCTCTTTTCTGTGTATTCGGTTTCAACCTCTTTACAGGCTACATCACGTACCTATTTTCTTTAAAGGTATACAGATCTTTTAGATGTTCACAACTTAGTAGACATAGAAAAACAAAATTATTTCTTCTCCTCTGTCTCCCTTCCTGGTGCCACATCAACTGTGTCCAACAAAACTTCGTGAAAGGAATGACCAAGCCTTGGAGACCTCACCTCCTCATTTTCATTCATTCCTCAACCCACGTTCACTTGCCTTCAGTCCCTCCAATGTGCGGAAACCACTTTTCCCAAAGGCACTATTTTTAAAAACATTTCAACTAAGTTTAATGTCTATTTTAGTCCACACCTTTTTCTGACTTCGTAAAACATCTTAAATTATGATCTCCATCATGCTCAGAGATTTCTCATCGTCTAGTGCCTGCTCTTTGCCTTGCCTCACTCTACTTTTTAATGACCACTGTCCTCATTCTGCCACTTACATTTTTGTTTTTCTTAGTGTTCTGACCTAAGTTCTCCTCTTTTCTCTTTTGTCTTCGCTTATGTAAGAGAGAAGTTCTCATACTTCTCTGAGTGTAGTCACCATCTCTTCGCTGTTTATTTCCTAGCTCAATCTCCAATTAAGATCCCACTTCAGGGATACAAAGTAGCATACCTGACTGCTTTTGGAACATATTCATTAGGATAGCTCAGGAATTCCCAATGCATATTGAAAAATAAACTTATCATAGACACTTCCTATTCTGATCTGCTTTTCCTATCTCAGTGCATAGTATTACCAAAATAGCTAACGTTTATTGAGCACACAACTGGTATTATGTCAAGTGCTATAAATGCATGAGTGTTTAATCCTTTCAGTTAACCTTTCAGCTAGGTATAATTTTTCTCCCCGTTTTCCAAAGGAAGAAGTAGGTGTACAGACAGAGCTTGCTCAAAGTCACACATCTGGCCAATAGTGAGACCCTGACTCACCCCCAGGCAGTCTGTTTCCAGAACCCATCCTGAGCACCACTTCATATTGCATTTTCAAGTCAGAAACCCAATTACATACCTGATTTTTACCCCAAATAAGCAATAAATCACATCCATACAGCCTGCTTATAGATATCCCAAAGTGCTATGTTTTCCTTGAAAAAAAAAAGGATATGCAG
>CAUYRT010088545.1:0-41306 GCA_963574885.1 Lepilemur ruficaudatus
CATGCCTGTAGTCCCAGCTACTTGGGAGGCTGAGGCAGTAGGATTGCTTGAGCCCAGGAGTTTGAGGTTGCTGTGAGCTAGGCTGACGCCATGGCACTCACTCTAGCCCGGGCAGCAGAGTGAGACTCTGTCTCAAAAAAAAAAAAAAAAAAAATCCAAGCTTTAATTGAAATAGACCATTTTGAATAGCCATGTTTAACATGATATTCTAATGTACATTTAAATTTGTTTCAAGACTTATTGCTTAGGAACCCAGATGCCTTTATTTTTAGAACCAAATGAAGAAGGGGTTCCTCGCCTCTCATTTTCCCATAATTTATCTCAGCTTTCTGGCCCTTCCTTCCCTGGCTTTTGTAGTCTGACTTTCCTGCATCTTTGAAGTCCTCTGGCCTGGACAAGATTGGAGTCTTTGCCACCATGATCCCTGATGAGTTGTTGCAAAACCTGAGAGGAGGAAATGATTATTCCCCCAGCATCTCTGCATCCCAGGGAGAAGAGTATGCCTGGGATGTGTGTTTGTTTCCCATAGAGCTAGGGTACAAAACACTGGCACCCACAGGGCATCTGCCTGTCCACCTCTGGCTCCTGCAGTGTTTCCTCTTTCCTACTGTCCTGTCAGTAGCCACGAGTCCTGGGATAGCACCTGCTTTGTTCCCTGTTCCTCCTCCTGAAGACTCCCCACCCCCATTCAATGCTCCCAAACTGAAGGGCCGGATTCTCCCCGGCCACATCCATCCACAGAGCTCACAGATGTACAAACAGAAAAACAACAAACCCTCCTTCTGTCTTAATCCTTTGTGCCACTATAACAGTGTACCTGGCACTGGGTAATTTATAAAGAACAGAAATGTACTGGCTCACGGTTCTGCAGGCTGGGAAGGTTACTATCCAGGTGCTGCCGTCGGCGGAAACCTCCCCCCTGCATCACCCATTGCAGAAGGCGGAGGGTGAGAGAGAGAGCCCCGTCCTGAAAGCCTTTTATAAAAGACATTAAACCTACACATGGGGGCAGAACCTTTGTAGCCTTACCACCTCTTAAAGGTCCTACCTCTTACTATTGTTACCATGGCAGTTAAAATCAAACATGAGTTTTTCAGGGGACAAGCACTGAAACCATGGCTCACTCCTTTCAAATCACGCTACTGCGAAGAGTAAACGATACCCGATGAACGAGGCCTTACCTTTTGTTATTAGAGTCTCCAGAGAGCAAAACTGACAGGATATAAATGTGACTACAGATGGATATAGATACCTGAGAGAAGAATTATTAAGGGATAGGCTCACATGATTGTGAGAACTGAATCCCACCCCAGGCCACCTACAACCTGGAGAGCCAGGACGGCCGGGGCCGGGCTCAGTGCAGGTGCGAAGGCCTCGGGACCCGGGAGGCTGACGCTGCAACTCAGTCGGAGGCCGAAGACCGAAAACCTGGCGTTCTGATGCCCAAGGGCAGCAGAAGAAAGGCCTCCCCACTCCAGAAGAGACAGAGGGAGAGAGCATCTGCCTTTCTTCTACCTTTTTGTCCTATCTGCGCCCTAGCCAATGGAGGGGTGCGGAGCCCCGCACAGTGGGGGAGATCCTATCTTGCAGACTGGACCCCCTTACAGGCGCACCCAGAAATATTGCTTCACCAGCCTTCTGGGCAGCCCTAATCCAATCAAGTGGACAAAATTAACCGTCACACGTTTGTAGCGGTATCCACCTCGGGCAGGGACCAGTAACACAGCTTGTTTAATTGGCCTTCAGGAGAGCGCTGAGTGTGCGGATGGGGAAGGGGTTACAGTTCCCACTCAGCAGAGGAACAAAGGGATACTTAGGGACCATAAAGGGCTAGGAGAACAGGAATCAAGAAATTAAGTCTTTTAACTTAAAAATCTAACTTAAATAAATGATCCTGTTCTCGTCCTCAGCATCCAAAGGTCTGAGATGACTTTGGGCTTCCAGAACTTGCACAGCTAGTGGGAGTGCTGCACACAGACAGAATCTGTGTGAGGCCACAGTGGGGGAGAGTGTCATCCTCCTCTAGGAAGGAGGGAGAGGCCCTGTCCTGAGCTGCTGGACGCTCTTCTCCTGGCATGGGAGGCCACGCCCAGCATGACACAGTAGATTCGCCAGGGACCGTTTAAATCTGTCATTCCAGAGAAATATGTAATAGCTCCCCCTTCAACTCTCACAATTTGCCTCATTTGAACAATATAATACACGGATACCCAACCCTTAACCAACATCATGCGAAAGTTTAAGGAACTTTAGAGTTTAAATGTTAAGCTTTAAAGTTAAACTTTGAACTGAGATCTCACAGCTGAAACTGTCTTTGGACCAAATACAATGGAAATAGTCCTAGAATTTATCCTCTTGCCTCAAACATGAACTAAGTTCTGACCCATTTCTTGATCGAATCTGTGCTTGGGGACCGGGACTTGTCCATACACCACAGAGCAGACAGTCCTTGCCCAGGGCCGTAACCAGCAGCTCTGTCTGTCTCAGAGCCTCCTGGTGCTGGTTGGCTGGGTCCCTTCTTGTGGCCAGCTTGTCCCTACAGAACTGACCTCTGTGTCCTGCCTTAAGGGACCATCTTGACCACTGTGTGTCCACCCTCACCGTGTGGACCTGTGTGGCCAAGGGCTGTGTGATGTTGACAGTCCACCTATCTAAGTCTCAGTCTCCTGGGCTGCAAATACGAGCATTAATCCCATCAATAGTAGAGGTTGCTGCAGAGATAATAATCAAACGCATGTGACAAGGCATTGCAGCAAGCAAGAGCTATATAATTTTTTATCTGTCTTCAATATTTCTAAGACAAACCCTCCTTCTACTGGATTTTTACTCTAGTCATTAGAGGTCAGCCCTGTCACCATACCCAGCATGACAACACCATCCTGGCAGCTGAGGAGTCCTTGAATTATTGTGCCTGCTGGTAGAGTTTTACTGATCATTCATTCTACATTGTTTGATGAGCAACTACTAGGTACCAGGCACAGACTTTTTATTCATTCTCTTTCAGGCACTTAATTACTTGGCACTCTTAATATATATTTTTAAGTGACTTAGCAAAAACCAGGTATATAGTCCATGGCTATGGTACAGTACTAATTTAAGGGCCCCACAGGAACAAAAAAGTATGACCTTGGTGTCATGAATAGTGATACCAAACTTCAGGCCCCATCTAGTAGCCAACTTCCATACGTAGCCACTTGGCCCCAGGAGTCCTCTGTATTTCCTTTCCTGGTTGCCAAGACCAGTCTTGACTGTAGCACAAAATCTGGTCTCCTGCCATTCTCAGGGCCACTCCCAGGGATTAAGCAATGGGGCCTGTCACATGATCCAGAGCTATCATTCTGTTTATGAGCCCCCTGTCCCTGTCCTGGCCCTGATTCTCAGGGCTGCATTTCTGCCCTGGCCCTGGTTTAGGGAACATCATAGGGCCCTCGCAGCTCCTCCTGAGCACTGAGCCCTCAGTTCCAGGCTGGCATTTGGGGCCTTGTTCCATGTGTTGATGATTTCTGGATGCCAGCTGCTTGTTTCCAAATCTCACCCACAGTGGGTGCTAGGTCATCCTTTCTAGTCCATCTTGAGCTCCACTCGACCTGATCATTGCCATCTCCCTCAGACACTGTCCTTGCTCAGCCAGGTCGAGTCTTCCATCTGCACCAGCAGCTGTCACTTCTCACTTGAGTGGGAGAGTCCAGTAATACTATCTTACTGCCCTGCCCCCAAGTCCTGCTGTAATAGTTAATCTTGATAAGTATCAAGACATCATCTAATCACATGAGATAGCCTTATAAAGTACACCGTTCTCACTGACTGTTGGCCAGTTACCCCATGCAGTCATGTATGACCCTAGAGCCCTTGGCATTCCCTGGTCCTGTACTGACTGGTAAGACATTCCTTCCTTTTCTTCTGTGCAGACTTGAGGTGCAGAGGCTGCCCAGGGACATGATGGGGGTCTAGGTTTGTCTATGCTGGATCCAAGACTTTGCATTTTTCTCCTTGTTCCATACCTTCAAAGTCACACATTTAATCTCAGGGAAGCTGTTAGGTTCACTGATTGCCCCCACAGGAAAAGCAGCCATAATGAATGAATAAAGGATCATGGGCTTGCATGAGAGACAGACGACAATATAGGAATTGAAGTTGTGGGAAAACACTAAAGTCAAGTCTGATAACAGATCAGCAAAATCAGCATTTCTTCACAAATACTGCAAATTACACTACCAGGGGAGGAAGTCTTTGCTAAGTCAATTACTACCTGGAAAACAACTCCACACTAGAATAAACATGAGGAGATAAAAATGACTAATGCATTATACCATCCAGTTTTTAGCCTGAGTCATTATATCAAAGATAGAGAGAGAAAGAGAGAGAGAGAGGGAAAGAGAGATTGGGGTGGGGTGAAAGGAAGGAGAAAAATAATTCCATCAATGACTACAGCTTGCCGTCTTGGGCAGGACGAAAAAAAGGAGATGCGGTAGTGGGCAACCAGGTCTACTGAGTGACACCCTGAGATGACAAATGTCTCCTGCAAAGCCTTTGTGTAGCTGCACACTTCCAGGCAGATTCCAGCCAGTTTGGTTCCACTCGCTTAGCAGAGGAAAGAAAGCTACAGGAGAACATTAGAAAGAGGAAAGATAGATTGGCTACCAGGGGCTGATTGTAAAATACAGGAGCAAAATATAAAAACGCAGTTATTTTTCAATGAAAGCACCTCATTTTCTTCATGAACTGGCTAGTTTCATGTTTTAGCATTCTGTGCAGCATCTTGCAAAGACATCTGGCGCCCAGGATCTAAGAAAGAGGCAGGAATGTGTTCTTGTTTCTCAAAAAATAAAACTGGCTTGCTCCTCGTTTCTCTCTGCGGGATGGTTGCCCTCTCTGCTTTCATGCTAAATTACTCAAAAGACAGAAATGGAACTTGTTTATTCTAAGGCGATTGGGTTTTATCACTTAGATTCATGATGGGGGGGTGGACCTTCTTGACTACTGGAAATTAAATTTACGTTAGCTTCAAAGAACACTGGGTAGTCTAGTTATGACATTTAACTGGTAACGGCAGGAGGTGGCCAAACGGTATTCTTGGCAGCGGAGGATTTTATAATAAACCAGGATGGCTTCACTGTGCAACGCCCTACAGACAGTCATGTGGAGTAGCCGTATTGTGGATATGATGCTTCCTGGAGGACAGAGTGTTCTTTAGAAGGTGCCCAGCATTCCCTGGCACCCTTCAGAGTCCGTAGTCCTCGGATGCTCATTACCTAACACCCTCATCTGTTTGTTTCCAAGGATATGCCAGAGACATGCTGTAAGAATCAGTTATGTGTTTAGCCACTATCATGTGTCTTTTTGAGCAAACATGGCCAAGATACTTCAGATGATTTTGAGAATCACACCAAATGCTGGTCTAATATACAACAAGATCATTTCTAAAGAGGGAAAGTGACATTCACTAATCCAAACAGTAAATTTTATTGACAAATTATATTGAAGTGGTTTTTATTTGAACTAGATTCTAGATTCCAAACTCCACAGGGTCAAAGGGCTCCAGTGTGTACGCAGTACCACTCATGCCCGCCTCATGGGGGACCCTCAGCAAATACTTATTGTTACCTCAGTCTAACATGGAGTGGTGAGTGGATAAAGCAGTTTTATCTATTGCCATAGTTACAGCTGTCTGCTCTCCTTACCCTCAATTTCATTCACGCTGACCACGAGTGCCAACACCCTGGCAGAATCCAGACTCAACCCTCTGCTGAAGGACTCTGGCCAGTGAGCACAGGGCCAACTTGGGTCTAGGTCACTATGATGCCATGGGGTTGTCTGGGGATGCAGGGTTCCATCAGACTGAGGAAAGGCCTGTTCTTCTCCAGGGCAGGGGTCCAGCTGAGCAAACATGGGCCCCAGCAGAGACGGAGCACGTGGAGCCTGATGGATGGTAACTGTGAGTAATTCAAAGTTACCAGATTCAAGCCAAACAACATGGAAAACAGGAAATTAAATGGTATGAAAAGAGTTGTGTTTTAAATTTAAAATCAGTCTCCTGATTAGAGAGATCTCATTTGCTTTATGTACCTATTACATGGTATTAGTTATACAGGGAAAAGGTGTGGCTAACTAATGAATCTTTAATGAGCAGTTAGAGAGGGCTCTGGCTTTGGCCCTACCAGAGTGACTGGTACCAGACTGACCTGCCGTGTACACATGGAGAGAACTGAACAAGGTGTAGAAAAAAACTGCTTTTCCCAAAGTAGACAACACACAGCACAGGACTATGCCAGAGGGAAGGCCTCCTCTCTGGAGTCCCTTCCCCATCTGTGGCCCCAGGAGAAGAAAACCAGGCAGAGCACAGCCATCTCACTGGAGTGAGGGGACAGAGATTGAAATTCAGGGAGACTGAGGCTGCTGGAATTTGCAGGGCAATGTCATGTGGGGCAAAATCAGAAAACCTGAAAAAAATGCAAGCAAGATATATCCAGTGGAAAATGCACTATGGTGCTTTATAATTAAATTGTTAAAACCAATGATAAATAAAAAATCTTAGAAATCAGCAGGAAAAAAATAGACTCATTGTATAGAGGAGAAAATATCAGAATGTTTGTAGATTACCAACAGAAGTAATGCAAGCATGAAGATAACAGAAGTACACATTTAGTATTTAAAGTACTAAAAGAAACGAAAGTTCACTTAAAATTCCACATCTAACAAAAATGTCGTGCAAAATTAGAGGCCAAAAAAAACCATTTTAAGACAAAAGTTCTGAAGAAATGTTAAACTTCTTTATACTAAGGATAATTACACCAAATGTCAAATGCATTTACAAAAAATAAATATATATATAGGGAATATAATAATAAAAAAGAAGGTATAAATTAAAGACTTATTTTTAATTTTTTAAAAAATTACGGATAATAAACTATTTAAAGGAAAAATAACTGTCATATATTTGGGATTTATAAGATTCACAAAAATCCTGAGAGACAGTAGTACAAAGGTCGTGGGGAAAAATGGAAATCTAATGTCTTAAATTCCAACATTTCACATGAAGTCATTTCTTTGACAGTAGATTGCCCCTTTTTAAAAATGAATATATGTGTGTGTGTATATATATGGCAACCACTAAAGAAATATATAAAGAGCGTAACTAGTAAGATTATTTAGAAGTAAACAATATCAAAAAATACTCCATAAGAATGTAGAGGTTTTCCAGTTTCTGACTGGATAGTTGGAAAGAGCATTGCTCCCAAACTTGCAATGAAAAAAATCCAGATAAACAGCAAATTCACGGCTTTTCCTGACCCCACTGGAAGGCTGAGATTACTGTGCAACCCCATTAGCTAGAATTTCAAGATGCAGAGGCTCTTGCAGGTAAAAGCAGGACCTGAGCACTGACTAAACTCCAGGCAGAAGCAGGAGGACACCGTACGAAGAGTTAATGTGGGAGTTGAGTAGCTGCAGCCTGCGTGCACTCTGGCAAGAGAGGGGAAGCTTCTGGGACTGCAAACATAGGGAAAGTCAACACTTTTTTGCAGGTGTTTTCTCCATGAAACCCACTGGACACCTACAGAAACGATCAGGAGGGTCCTGATACAGCCTCTCTTAAGGGGCACAACCGGTGGGAAAGAACAGCGGCCTCCACAGGGACAGCTGGAGACTCACGCCAAACAGTCTCCCATCCTCCTATGTGCTTCCAAGCATTCCTCTATTTCAGTTAAATTACTAAACTTATTGACTTAAAATTGTTCATAATAAACCACTATTTGTATTTAACATCTAGAAAATCTGAAGGATTTCCACTCTTATCTTTCATTCCTCCTTCCTTTTACTCATTTTGGGTTTGCTTTGCTCTTCTTTTGCCATTTTAAAATGGTTAATGTTACCTCTTTCTTCTTTTCTAATTAATATAAGAAAGCAAAGGCCCAGATTTTTGTGAGGTAGTATTTTAACTGCATAGTGCAAATTTTCAAATGTTGTGTTCTAATTTTCATTCAATTCAATACACTTTGTAATTACTCCTACGTTTGCGAATAAGGAAAGAATGTGCCCTCTCACGTCTTCTATTTAGCATTGTTCTGAAAGTCCTGGCCTGTCCATTAAGACAAAAGGTAAAATTACAAGGCCTGCAGATTAGAAAGTAATAAGTGAAAATGTCTCTATTCAAGGTAAATCATATTGCCTTAATAGAGAAGGAAACCTACAAAAAAGTCACTAGAACGTAGAATTAATAAGTCCCAGGATACTCCTTCCCCTTCTCCTGGGGTGACTGGTTCCTGCTTGCCACCAGCTCAGCCCATAGGGACACCAGTCCCATACAATACCCTAGCTGAACAAATCCCAAGGATGATGTTGGACTCGAAGGCCTCTGTCCTCCCTGTCCGTCACCTGTGGCAGGAAGGATGCATCCCACCCACAAACCCAGCTGGTCCTCAAGTGCCTCTATAAGGGGGGAAAGGGAATCAAAAGCCTGGAGATGCCAAAAGGTTGGAAAATTTATTTTGATTTTGAAAGGAGCAAGTCAAATCACCCCCAGAAGATTTGCCTTACTCAGTTTGGTATTAAAAATAAAAGCCGAGTGATCGAGTACTTATCAGTGCATGTATGTGAGAAACTTACCCAAGGTTAGGGAAATAACTCTCCAAAAGAATTAGAAGTAACAGTGCCCAACAGCACTCACATGGGAATAAGAATAGTGCCTGCTTCCCCCAGCCAGACTGGAAAGCTGCACAGTGCCTGAGACATTGGCTACAGCACACAGAAGAAACTTGTTTCAGCAGTGGACAGTAATTACTCCTAGACTGAATAGAGCTCCCATCCAGCCTAAGAAATATTAGAAGACCCCAAATGACCAAACTGATTTGAAGTAACATAATGGCAACACAGAACAAAGCCACATAATATGTACAGGAGTGAATATATATATGTGTGCATGTGTGTGTATGTATAGATGCACACACACACACACGTATATATCACCTGACAAGATAAAACTAAAGATTTTTGTGATCCAATAAAAATTTATCTGACATACAAGAATATACAACCCATTATAAGAAAAACGACCATCAGGAACCATCCTAAATGATTTTGTACTTACCTAGTAACAGAGTTTCA
Organism: Lepilemur ruficaudatus; assembly: GCA_963574885.1. Classification (NCBI taxonomy): domain Eukaryota; kingdom Metazoa; phylum Chordata; class Mammalia; order Primates; family Lepilemuridae; genus Lepilemur; species Lepilemur ruficaudatus. The sequence goes on from CAUYRT010088545.1 coordinate 9,103, forward strand.
AAATATCTGAAACAAAAACTCTTAGAACCTAAAGGAGAAAAAAATACACAAGTTTAACCATATTTTTAAAATACTCTTCTCTCAATAATTCATAGAACAAGTAGAGATAAAATCAGAGAGGATACAGAAGATTTGAAAAACACAATTAAGCAACTTGACCTTATTGACATTTTTTTGAGTATTACACCTAAAATAGCACATTAAGCAATCATTTTGCCTGCACTCAAAATACTTTCCAACATAGGCCATATATAGGCCAGAAAAAGCCTCACTCAATTAAAAGAATTAAAGTAATTGTCTTAGTCCATTTGTGCTGCTATTAACAGCTAAGGCTGGGTAATTTATAAAGAAAAGAAGTTTATTTGGCTCACATTTCTGCAGGCTGTACAAGAAGTGTGGCACCAACATTGGCTTTGATTAGGGCCTCAGGAAGTTTCCACTCATGGCAGAAGGTGAACGGGGGCCAGTGTGTGTAGATCACAGGGCAAGAGAGGAAGCAAGAGAGGAGGAGGAGATGTCAGACTCACTCAAACAACCAGCTCTCGCAGTAACTAACAGAGTAAGAAGTCACTCATTACCTTGAAGATGGCACCAAGCTATTCAGGACAGATTTTCCCCCTTGACCAAAAACCTCCTTAGGCCCCACCTCCAAGAACGGGATCAGATTTCAACATGAGATTTTGGGGGGTGGGGGGCTGGGTACAGGGATGGGTGAGTAAATATCCAAGCATACAAAATATGTTCTCTCGTCATAATAAAATTATATTAGAAATCAATACAGAAGAATATCTTGAAAATTTCCAATTATTTGGAAACAAAATTAAAATAACACACTTATAAATAATCCATCAGGTCAAAGAAGAAATCCAAATTAAAATTAGAAAATATTTTGACCTGACTGAAAAGGAAACCACAACATTAAATTCAAAGTAATTTAAAATGGGGAAGGATATAGACCAGAGAGGAACAAAATAAAATAGAAAACACTATAAAAAAGAAAAAATCAAGACCTAGTTCAAAAAATTTATAAAAATTCATCAGACTCATCAAAGCCATAAATTACAAAAACAAGAAAGGAGAGAAGCAACATCAGATTACAGAGCACAGATTACAGAATAAAACGATAGTAAGGAAACATTACAAACAGCTTTATGTAAATGAATTTGACAACTTGATGTAATGGGAAAATCTTTGAAAGATATCAGCTATCAAAGATAATGCAAGAACAATCATATAACTTGAATAGGCCTATATCTACATAAGAAATATAATTTGTACTTTAAATCTCCCCATAAAAAAATATAGCTTGACTAGTGAATTCTGCAAAGTACTTAAAGAAAAAATTATACCAATTTGTCGTAAACTCTTCAAAAAATTAAAAAAGGATAGATTATTTTCCAATGGAATTTTTGTAGCCAGAATTATCTTTATCCCAAAACCCACAAAGACATTACAAGAAAATATAACTACAAATTAATATTCCACATGAACACAGATGCAAAAATTCTAAGCACAATTATCAAACTGAACCCAGCAATATATAAAAATAATAAAGCATCATGACCTAATGGAGTTTACCTCAGGCTTACATAGCGGGTTTAATATTATATTGTATAATAAATAACTCCACTGGCCTTTCCTCTGGTTCCTGGGAGGGAGACTTTAAATCCTTGGAATGTCCTAACTAATAGAATTAAGTGTCTTTGTTATTCATGAACCCCTTCACTCACACCTGAGTTTATGCTAAGAGGTGAGATGGCTCAGGGTAGCACTATTTACCAGAAAGACCAATCATGTCATTAGAGGATTGGGGCTTCAAGACAGCCTGACCTTCATGGAGTGGAGGGGCACTAGAGACTGAGTTCACCTGGCCAATGACCCAATCAATCATGCCTATGTAATGAAACCCCAATAAAAACTTTGGACACCAAGGCTTAGTGAAGCTTCTTCATTGGTGAACAATTGATGTGCTGGGATGGTGACATGCCTGATTCTACAGGGAGAGAACATGGAAGCTTTATGATAGGGACCTTCCTGGATTTTTCCCAATGTCTCTTGATTTGGCTGGTCTTCATTTGTATCCCTTATAATCAAACTGGAATCATAATAATAGTGCTTTTATGAGTTTTGTGAATCATTCTATTAAATTATTAAACCTGAGGATGATTGTGGAATCCTCTGATTTGTATGCAGTTAGCAGTGCAGGTGGCCTGGAACCCTAAAGTGTGGTTGGCATCTGAAGTGTGGACAGTTTAATTGAGGACTCAGCCCTTAACTTGTAGGTTCTCAGTGTCAGAGTACAGTCAAATATCATCACATGTAATTCACCATATTAACAAACTGAAATAGAAAAACCATGTGATTCTATCTCAATTGATGCAGAAACAGAATTTGACAAAATCCAACATTTATTCCTAAAGCCGCTCAGCTATCAACCTAACAAAAGGAATCTATGAAAAACCTGTAGTTAACATCATACTTACTGGTGAAATATTCTATATTTCTGTCTAAAATCAGTAACAGGAAAAGGCAGTATGGTCCTTATCTCCAACGTTGTTTTGGAACTTCTGAACAGTGAAATAAGCAAGAAAACTAAACAGAAAACAGATTGAACAGAAATAAATAAGTAAAACTGTCTTCCTTCACAGATCACATGACTATCTTAGTTTTAAAAAAAGGAAACTACAAAACACACACACATAAAATAATAACTTGGCAAGTTTGCAGGATGCAAATATATTATACAAAAATAATTTGTACCTGGCACTCAGATCTTGGTTTTTATATCATTCTTCAACAAAAGAAATCAGGGCTCCCTGCATTAACTGTTGATTCTAAAATTGGGGCAAGAAATTGCCAAGATAGCCCTGGGGCATTTTGTAGTGCCAGAAAGTAAGAAAGTGCTAACAACCAACAGCAACAAATGAACAACAACAACAAAATACACAATGATAGTGACATGATATGTCAAAGGAATGCAGGAGTCAACTGAAAGTACACTCAATGGCCAAAATTAGAATAAAATTGAGCAACAAAATAAATAAATAATTTTTGGATTATAACCCAAACTACAAAACAAATATCCATGAGTCCATACTGATGATATACAGAAATGACTGAATAAATAAATAATTTTGGAAGATGATACTAATCTTTCATGCAGACGAATCCCAAATTCTTTCTGTAGATCCCCTACCCTCAGGCAGAGGTAGCATAACCTCCCTTTCCTGAAGCGTGGGCTGTGCGTGGTAACTTCCTTCCAAAGAGTGCAACACAGAAAGGCAGGAAAAGAGTAACCTTACAGTAGAGAAATTTCACAAACTCTACCCCAGCCAGATGATCAAGGCTGATATGACATGATGAGAATGGCACGTTTTACCCCTGTGATCATCCGTACTCCCAAAAATCTATAATCCCAGTCTAATCAGGAGGCAAGCACCAGACAAATCCCAAATGAGGGACATTCTACAAAGTATCTGCCTAGCCCTCTTCAGTGCTGTCAAATTTGTCCAAGTCAAGGAAAGTCTGAGCAACTCTCAGCCAAGGGAGGCCAAAATAACCGGATGACTACATGAAACATGGGCTTCTGTATAGGATCCTGGAGCAGATGAAAGGCAATAGGAATACTAAGGAAATTCAAATAAACCAAGGCTTTAGTTTCTAGTAATGTATCAATGTAGATCCATTAATGGTGTCGGATGTATCACGGCAATGTAAGAGATTTGTAAGAAGGGAAACTGGCTGCAGCTATGTAAAGGCTTTATGTTACCTTCACAATCTGGGGGTAAATCTTAAGCTGTCCTAAAAGTAAAGTTTATTTGAAAGCATACATTCATGATAAAAATAAATTATATTTTGCAGTATTAACAAAGAATATTTGGGACTTAAAATATCTAAAATACTATTTAAAATGATGTAAAAACTAGGAAGTACTTAGCATTAAATAGGCAAGAGATGTGTAACTCTTACACACTGACAAAACAAAGCATTGCTGAGATAAAAGGGCCTAACTGAAAAGGGAATATACCGTGTCCCTTGGACATAGGATCCAATATTCTTACCACATCTCCACAACTCAGTCTATGGATTTGATGCAACTCCAAGCCCCAACAATACTGTTTTGGGCTACCCCAAAGAGAGAGGGCTGAGGGAGGAGCTATCACAGCCACATGGCGTGTGCCTGTCAGATGAAATACTTGCCTTGGTAGGAAGACAAAAAAATGAAAAGAATGGAAAAATCAGAATGAGGGACATTGCACACTAGGAAAGGAAGGGGTTGCTGTGCGTGTGCTGGGGTTAAAATAGGGAGGATTAACAGTAAGTCCCTTTCCACTCACCGTCGTCCTTCAGATCCCCAGGAACACCAGTCTCAGACCCGCCCTCATGGCTCCTTTCTCGGTCTGAAACCCTACTGTTTGGATTCTGCCTTAAGTCTAACTTCGATAACCCCCTGGCGTCTATAAGGCAACATACGTGGGGATGTTAATTAAATGTTGATTCTGATGGCTGCAGGACCGGCAGTGCAGCGATGGGTGGATGAAACACAGTCATGCACATTCGGGTGCATGACACAGCAATCCGGCTCATGTGCACACACAGCAGTGCAGACAGTGTTGAGTAAAATAAAAAGAAGTGAGGGAGAAAAGAGAATCCACAGCAAAGTGGCATTTCACTTAGTTGCATACCAGACTAGTCACATGGGAGAGCAGGGCCCCTGGAGATCTGTATAAGGGTGCAGGGGGTCCCCAGCTGGAGGCTGCGGATGTCGGGCAGTGTAGCTTCGCCCTGCACGGCAGCCCTCCCGCCAGGGCCGCGGGGTCACTGGGCTGGTCACACGGCCGCTCAGCCTCAGCTTCCCCACATGTAAGCTGAGAGTGTTGACAAGATGAAATGTCAGCTCTGCCCGTCTGTGATGCTGACTGCAAGGCACTCTAAGCTCCTGGAAATTCTGGGAGGGGACGGTGACAGCACAGCCGTTGTGGCTTCCTCACAGCTCAGGTCTGGGCCGGAGGGCCTCCCAGCCAATTGTGGCGTCTGTTAGAGGCTCTTTGTGCTTCTCTGTTCCTGTGTCTGGTGCTGGCTGTGTCCAGAACAGTGTCCTCAGCACCAGCCGCCACACGCCACGTTCTCAGTGAGGACATCACTGTCATGAGAGCTGTCAGTCATCACTCTGTGACACGTAACATCCCGTGGTTTCCAACTCTCCAGCTGCCATTGATACCATGAACTAAAATACAATCTTTAAACACCCCCAACTGACTGGACCCCCCTTGTCCCAGGGGACTCCAGGAAAACCTGAAAGCTGAGTTGCCGGCCACGAAAAGGGAGGTTGGACATGACTTGTCATGCCCTCTTCTCTTTTCAGAGATACTCTTTGTAACAATAGGATACTAAATCATTAAGAAGTCTAAGGCCATGCAACACAAAGCTTAAACCACACCTGTGGGCCATCAATTTACTTAACAGATCACTTGAGCTTTGGGAAGTGTCCAGTGGCTTGTCTCTGATTAACAGACATCAGGACCAATCACATACATTCTGCTCAGAATAAACTTCTTTAAATTATTTTACAGAGTTTGGGTTTTTCCATTAACAGTATGTGTGCCCTGTGGGCTCCTCCAGTCCCCACGCTCCCTCCCGCACCTCCCTCCGGAGACCTCAGCACTCACAGTGACCTCTCCAATTCAGGCCTTCCCTGGGGGCCTGTTCTGTCCTAGGGGTAAGTGAGAGGGGAACGGTGGCCTCGCTGCCTGCAGGACCTGTCTCTGGGTGAATGGTCAGCTCCTTGCCAAAGCCGGGAGCGGGGTTATCAGGTTATCAACAGGACAGCCCCGCAGAGAATACCTCAAGTCCCCACCAGTCCCTGCCATATCCCTTGATTCCCCAGACCTGTCAGGTCACCATGAGGCCAGATGATGCCCAGCCGATGCCAGGCCTGGATTGCAGTGGTGCTGTGCCCCAGACTCCGCTCACATCTGGTTTTCAGCATCTGAAGACTTGGGCATGCTCCTCACACAGGGGCTACCTTGGCCACTCAGCTCTGCTCCTGCATCCCTGGCCACCTGACTGACTGCACTGTCCTGATCTCTGGGAAGGTCTGTGCTCTCGCCCCAGGGTCTTCTCTGTGCAGTGGGGTCTGGGTAGCTCGGAGTGGTGCAAGGCCGGGCACTACTGCTCGTACGGGGATGGGAAAGGGCCTGCCCCAGTGCACGCAGTGGCAGGGACCAGGATGGAAAGAATGTCCTCTGCAAACAGAAAGCTTGAGGATAGATACTAGGAAGTACTTGTTAATGTGTTGATGTGTCCGTTACTTGTGACAAATGTGCCATAGTACATGCTATATAGTATAGCGGATAGGGGAGATCGGGCACGTGGTGTGTGGGAACTCTGTACAATTTTGACAACTTGCCTGTAAATCTAAATTACTCTAAACTAAAATAGATTATTAAAAAATACAAAGTACCCAGTTAAATTTGAATTTCATATAAATAACAGGTAATTAATATAAGTATGTTCTATGAAATATTGGAGTCATACTTATGCTAAAAAGTATTTGTTATTTAGTTAAAATTCAAATTTAATTGAATGTGCTATATTTTTTTTGGAAGTCAAGGAGTGTAGAATTCAGAAAAGAGAGGAAAAGACATTGCCCCAAGGGACGGTGGACTCCTCTATCTACCCCTATAGTAAAATTGTCCCTTTACCAAAATCCACCCCAAAGGCTAAGCTTCCTGGAAGTCAAGTTCAGCCGATGTCTCAGAAGAGAACATGTGGTTTGATCCCGGTTTTTTGGTTTGCCATTTTTATTAAAATGTGCCTTTTATTACTTGGACTAAAAATTATATTTTTAGTTTCTCTTATTAGAGATAGAATATATATTTATCAGGTAAATAAAAGATGTAATGATTTTGAAAATATAGGCAAATGATTATAAAATTTACAAAATAAGGAAATTCTTTTTAAGTGTGACATTAAAAGAAAATGGAGGAAGGACTGACGGATTTGAGTACAATGCATTTTTTCCAGCTTTATTGAGTTGTAATTGACAAAAAGTGTACATGTTTATGGCATGCAATGTGATGATAAGTATACACTAACAAGCTAATTAGCGTATCTATCCCCTCACATAGTTATTGTACTTTTTTATGGTGAGAAAATCTAAGATATACTTTCTTAACAATTTGTGAGTATACAGTATATTAAGTATAATCACCATGTTGTACATAGATCTCCAGAATTTATTCCTCCTGTCTAACTGCAACTTTGTACCTTTGAGCAACATCTCCCCTTTCTCCACCCCATCCAGTGCTGGCGACTACCCTTCTACTCTCTGCGTCTATGAGTTCAACTTTTTTAGTGACGTACTGTTTGCAAATCATGCAGTGCTTGTCTTTCTGTGCCTGGCTTACGTTGTTTAGCATAGTGTCCTCTAGGTACATCCACATTGTGACAAATGACAGAATTTCCTTCTTTTTAAAGGCTGACTGATATTTCATATCTATTCATCCATCAGTGGACATTCAGATTGTTTCAATATCTTGGCTATTGTGAATAATGCTGCAATGAATGTGGGAATGCAGATATTTCTTCCACGTATGAATTTCATTTCCTTTGGACATATATCCAAAAGTTGGATTACTAGGCCAACTGGTAGGTCTATTTTTGAGTTTTTGAGGAATGTTCATATTTTTTCCTATAATGGCTGCACCAATTTACATTCCCACTAACAGTGTTCCCTTCTCTCCACATCCTCCTCAACACATGTTATCTTTGTGTTTTTGAGAATAGCCATCTTAACAGGTGTGAGGTGATATCTCATTGTGATTTTAATTTGCATTTACCTGATGGTTAGTGATGTTGAGCTTCTTTCATAAACCTGTTGGCCATTTGTCTTTAACATTTTGAGAAATGTCTATTTGTGTTCTTTGTCCATTTTTAAAATCATGTTATTTGTTTTCTTACTCTTGAGTTGTTTGATTTCCTTATGTATTTTGGAAATTAACTGATGTGATGGCTAAAGCAACTCCATCTTGGTGCTAAACCACCATGCTGACTTCACATTAACCTCTGTTCTGGGAATGCCTCTAAGATTTCCGCTTTATCTACTGTCACTGTAAATCCTGCCCTTGGGTCAAAACAACCTGGTGTTATCAATTGTCCTACATATTCCTTCCCTGTGTTATACAAGTCCTGGGCCTGGTGGGTAACCGTGTGGGATCCACCCTCTCGTGGCCACCGGGTACATGGCTTTTGTTTGTAAGTCCCTGCTAAATGTTTGTTTCTGAGAAACTGGATTTGTCAGCCTCTTTCTTTGGCCTCTCAGCTCCCTCAGCCTTTGGGGACAGGTTTGCCTAGACCTGCTTATTGTGGAACAACTGGCGTGAAAACAGACATACAGACCCGTGGAATAGAATAGAGAGCCCAAAAATACATCTATGAGCATTTGATTTTTGCCAAGAACAAATAATGGGAAAACGACAGTCTCTTTAATAAATGGTATTGGGAAACTTGATATCCACATGTCAAAGAATGACACTGGACCCTTGTCTCACACCAGATACAAAAATCAACTCAACATGGATAAAGACTTAGGCATAAGTCTTAAAACTATAAAACTACTAGAAGAAAACATATGAAAAAAGCTTCTTGACATCAGTCTGGGCAATGATTTTTTTTTAATCTGACATCAAAAGCACAGGTAACAAAAGCAAAAATAGACAGATGGGATTGTATCAAACTAAAAAGCTTCTGCATACCAAAGCAAACAATAAACAGAGAGAAGAGACAATCTATGGCACAGAATAAAATATTTACAATCTATATATTTAAATAATGTTTTTAACTTTTGTGCTTCAAAAATACCATAAGTGAAATTAAAAGGGAAACAACAGACTAGGGGAATATTTGAAACAAACATGAGAAGTTAAGCATTGATATTCTCATCCTATCCTACTATAAGCTTCCTTGGAAACCATGGGAAGAGGGAGAGGTAAAGGGAGGGAGAGAAGCACAATTGGCCCAAAAGCCTGAACCTACATTTGAAAGCTCCAGGTTTCACAGGAGACCTAGACCAAGGCCATGCTTGGGGGTGTACCAGTGACATCCTCAGCTTGACCCCAGGGGCCTGTTGTCTCGGGCTGAGGCAGGCTGGGACTCTTCCCTTGAACTCTGCTCCTCACCCTCAAAGCCATAGTGACTCCATTTGTCATGGACTCCTACCCCAGAAAGGCTGTCTGCTGCCTGCACCCTCAGCTCTCTGCTCCTCCTCTAGGGGAACCCCTAGGGTGAGGTGTGAGGCTGGCTGTGGCCCACACCTCTCCCTGCTGGTCACCACTGCCCCGAGCTAGATAATAATTCTCTGTTTAAGTATCTGCCCAGGAGGTGGGAGGTGTGGAGATGGAGACCAGAATAAAGAAACCCAGAGCCCCCTGGAGGCACACCTGGGTGCAAGGACATTGATGCAGCACTTGGCCAGAGACAGCAGTGCTTTAGTTCAACACATTTGCTGAGTACTTCCCAGGGACATCCCAGTACATCCCATCCTAAATGTAAGGGTGCAGAGAGCAATGCCACTTTGTTCCCCAACCTCTTTCCAGGGCCCAGATCAGCCTTGGGGGCAGGGGTGCACAGGAGGAAAGCGGCAGGCACACATGCAAAGCTGGCTAGTCCAGAGCATGTCCTGTGGAGACTGCTGTCCTCCCCGCTCTGGGCTGAGACACATGCTGTGCCCCTCCTGTGCCTCTGGGCCCTGACATGGGGTGTCCCCAATACTGTGCATACTGCATGTTGTGCTGGGGGATGATAGCCAGCACAGGCCCTGGCCGTGCCCCCACCACACGCTCCCCTGGCCATGAATAAGGGCCTGGGCCAACTACTGGGGAAAACTGATGTCTGATGACAGTGCCTAGAACAGAGGTCTCAGGAAACAAAGACTCCACTGGTGGATTCAGGGAGGAGTACCGGATGGCCCAGGGAGCTGGGAGTATGAGGCTGGTGCTCAGGTTCACTGCCTAGTAAACTAGAAAGCGTGCGTTTGTTTGTTTTTAACAGTCTGAAGGTGCCACTTTCTCTTCTCTGGTTTTTCCTTACCTCCTCCCTGACTCCCACGCACCTCTTAAGACAGCTGGGGTCTTGTCTTCTGTCTCTACTGTCTTACATCAGTCGTTTACAAGCTCCTGTGCGTGGGTTTGGTTGAAGCATCACTGCTCCACGTAGGCTCTTTCTTTACCTGGCACGTCTCAGGGCTGTGCCCACTGTGGGAGGTTCAGACTCAGCCTCCTAGAGTGCCTGGGACACGGCCCAGGCGCAGGTGGGGCCACAGGGCTTTCCCTGTGAGGACCTGAGGCTCCCCTCCCCTGTCCTAGCCCAGGCCAGAAGTGGAGGAGGAGACGGCCTTACACGGGGGCTTTCAAAAGCTAGGGAGACACTACACCCAAACACAGACTTTATGAAGCTAGAAGAAAAATTGCTGTTTCCTGTAACATTCAACTCTACTGCCAAGCAATCAAACTCTTGGGTATATACACGAGAGAAAATGAAAACATGCAACTGCAAAAAGACTTGTGCAAACATGTTTAAAGCAGCTTTTCCATAGTCCTATATTGGCTTAAATAGTGTTTCTTCAAAATCCATGTTCACCGGGAATTTTAGAATGTGACCTTATTTGGATGCAGGGTCTCTGCAGGTATAATTTGTTAAGTTAAAATTTGGCCATACAGGGTGGGCCCTGATATAACACATCTGGCGTCCTGGGACACGGAGAAGCAGAGACACACAGGGAGAAAGCCGTGCAAAGACAGAGCTGTCTGTCAGCCGAGGAAGCCAGGGACTGCAGACAACCACCAGATGCGGGAAGAGCCCGGAAGGATTCTTTCCGAGAGCCTCCAGAGGGAGCCTGATCCTGTCGACACCTTGATTTCACACTTCTGGCCTCCAGAACTGTAAGAGATTAAATTTCTGTTGTTTTAATCCACCAAGTTTGTGGTGATTTGTTACAACATCCCTAGGAAAAATAACACAAGCCCCAAATGGTAAACAACCCAACTACCTATCAGCGTATGAATGAACAGAGTGTGGCAGAGACATAGCAGAGAAAGCCATTAGCAACAGTCTCACAGACTGCCCACCTGTGCAGGCTCACAGGTCAATACACAGAGAGCAGGTGGAGTGCACAGAGCCAGTCCAATACAGCACGCTGCGTGGTCCCATTTATGTGAAGGTGTGAACACACAAAATTAGCACTTAGGACTAAAAAGTTAGAAAAGTTGTTGCCTGCGAAGGGGCACTGGAGTCCTTTCTGTGGTGAGGTGTTTTATATCTCAGTGTGAGTGTGGGACTTACGGTCCACGTGTGAGTCCACAACCATTCAGTCATACCCTTAAGATTTATGTATTTCACTGCCTGTACATTTTCCCTAGAAAAGTACACACGACAGAAGAGACAAGGCGGCTGACTAGAGACACCTGTCACCGAATCGTCTTAGAAAGAAGAAACAGTTTTAGTTGATCAAAAAACCCAGCTCAGTTGTAACTGAGGGAGAAGTGCCAGAACCTACCGGAGATTCCACAGGAAGAAGTTAAGGAGTGGAACAATAGGGTGCAAAATCTTGCTAGAAATCAACCCCCAAGAGGCTTGGAGCCTGGCTGAGAGGCTGCCTCTGGCGTCTGGGGGCCTCCAGCCTGTGGGGCGGATGTAGCACCCGGGGACCCACAGCGGAGCCGCCCAGCAATCCACGCAGAGGCATGTGAGGCCACCCATACCCGAGCCCTGATGCCTGAGCAAGCACCACCGTGGCCAATCCGCGCTGCAGATCCCCGGACATGCCACTGCTGCAGGCAGGGAAGTTAGGCACCGAGCAACTTGCAAGCCACCTCTCCACTGAGGAAGGTTTTCCCAGTGGCAGTAGGCACGGGGTCCAGGCGCCACCACCGGAAGAGTTTATCCTGAAGCCACCATCAGGAGACATCAGGAGTGAAAAAAAAAAAAAGGTGGATTAGAAACAGCCTGCAAAACCACAGCTCCCAAGGAAGGACGAGTACACAGGAAGCAGGTGCCTCCCTACAGACAGCTATTCTCGTAAGGAACATTGTGAAACCACAGAGAAGCAACATGGGACTCTTAGTGTGGAAAAAAATAAAAAAGGTGATGGGGGATACATTTGATAACATCAGAGCTCGTGTTCGGGGAAGATTAGCAGGATGGAGCACTGGGGCACCGTGTTCGCCCTGCAGGCACTGTGCCCAAGCTGTGAGAGGATTCTCTCTGCTGCCACAGATCGGGGACCTGCCTGGAGTCTGTGCAGAGTCATCACACCAGACGACAGGTGCAGTGGGGATTGGGCAGCAGCTAAAGCCATCCTGAGCTCTCCAGTGCATAGCACCATGTCGGCACGGGACTCAGCTTTGCAACTGTGGCCTTCATATTGCCCCCACCAGGCTGGGAAGGAGCAGGAGAGCTGGAGGCTTCTCTAAGTTGTGCCCAGAGCAGCCAAGAGCCCCTCCCCAGCAGCTCAGTGGGATCTGAGCACATGGGCACCCTGGGAAGCTGCAGGAGACTGCTTCAGTAGGTCCTGGGGGATTTGGGCAGAACTCCAGTTTGGGCATCTCCCAGTGAGCCTCAGGAGCTTGAGCAGTTTTCTGGGCAACTCAGCATGGCTGAAACTAAGGGTCCCAGTTCCTCAGTGGCAGGACTGAGCAAGAAAGAGGCTGTGCCTTCTCTGATCTGAGCCAAGCTGGGCTGGGGCCCAGCGGGTGGCTGCAGCCAGGCAGCAAGGGCCGTTTCTGCTGCCGCTGCTGCACTGTGAACTGTAACTCAAGCCTCCACTAAATCAGGCAATGTGCTGGCTGATGCTGAAGGAAATCCTGGTTGTCATTCTCTCCTCTCCGGGACTACAGTGATAGAGCACCAGAGCTTTCTTGGGTCGAGGCCTGATACACATTGTAGGCTGAGGAGGAAAGGAGGGCGAGAGACAGTCAGTGTCCATGCTCTGAATTCCCCCTTTCCCTGCAGGCAGGCGACCATATCAGAGAGAGGACTCCTCCTCCCACACCCTGAGTTCTGGGGGACTTCTCAGCCCAGATCCTCCCTAACTCTGCAGTGGCAGGCTTGTTTGCAATAAGAACAACCCCCATATTAGATGGCACCATACCCTCCAGTTGGACTTCACGGACATTGGCTGCGTGACCTTCCTGATAAATTAGGCACTGAGTCTTAGAACACTTCACAGATCAGGGAGGCAAGGTTAGAAAGGTCACCCTGGGACTCCTGAGTGGAGTTTGGGTTCTTTCTATCCCTGGCCCTTCCGCTGCTCCCAGACCATGCTCACCCGAGTCTGTGCTGTATACCTGGAGAGATGGGGGCACAGCTCACCCAACCTCACCTTCGCTTGGCCTTTCCTGCCACCTCCTGGCCCTGGGGGCCTCTCCTGTGTGAGCTGCAGCAATGAGAACCCACCCCAGCTGCTGGCGTTGCCCCTGCCAGAGGCTACTTGGATCTTCATCTGTTCTCCTTCCTCAGTAGACACCTAGTCCAGGTCCACTTCCACCTGCTCTCTGTGCTCTTGGTCCTGACAGGTGGGGACATCCCCATGGGTTGACAGATGAGGCCTGTGCAGCCCCTTAGACTGGGGACAGTAGCCTCCAGCAGCGCTAAGTCCCATCCCTTTCCCGCACCGCAAGGCCCCAGACTCACCGGAAGTACTGGATTTTCTTCTTGCTTCCCCAAGGACAAGGAAAGGGGGAGCTAGCAACAACTCGAAACCACTCAACTGCAAAAGAACCCCTCCACAATTTTACCTTCTTCAGCCTACAGGACAGTATACTAGTAAGAGTCAATAAAAGGCAAAGCTTTGGCCAATCACAGGTTAGCCACCCTGCAGCACATAATGCATGCTAACGTCTCATTAACAAAAACCAAATGCATCAAAAGCATTGAAATTAAGACATTAGGTCCAATTATCCTGTCAACAGCAGTTCAGGAAAATTGTCAAGGGTTTATTTATTCATTAGCTTACAGAGAATTTTAGTGGCTCCCTAATTATGCACTGATATTTTTTTTTCTTTTTTTCCTTTTCTTTCTTCTTTTTTTTTTTTTAACTCTCCCCTCCTCTGATCTATTTTAAAAAAATAAAAAAAAAGGATAGAGGTTTCATTTCTCTCCAGGGCAACAGCCTGTGAGGTTGGCAGGGCTGGGCCCAGAAGAGGCTGGGAAGGGCTGGTCTCTCTGGTCTCCGTGTCCTCAGACCTCAGCTTAGCCCTGGCTGAGCTGCAGTGAGTGGAGAACAGGAAGGCCTGGGGACCGGGTCGGTGGCAGTGTGACCACAGGTCCCCTCTGGATGCCCAGGTAGGGCTCTCCACTGCCAGCACAATCTGACCCCATGGGCCACCTTCACTGCAGGCCTTGGGGCTGGGGCACACAGGGGCCAACTATGTCTCTGGAGCATGGCCCCCTTCCTTGGGCGGGCAGCTACACCCCCAAAAGTGGGCAGTGTCTCAGGAATGTTTGTTGGGTGATGACTGAGGATCTTCTTGACAAAGCATTTTACTTCAGGTCAGAGGATTCATGGGGCCCCAGGCTGTGCCCAGCTGGGTAGTCTTGGGCTCTGAGGGTGAGTGCAGGGCACTGGCCAGCTTCAGAGATCAGCTTTGCCTGGAGCACCCTCTTTTCTGGAAGCTCCTACACTGCTTCCCCATAGACCTTACATGCCCAGCTTTCCTGGGGCTCTGCTTTCTTTCCTCCTCTTGTCTCCCTGGGTCTCTGTGTCGTCCATACTCAGCTTTCCCTTACCCGCTCTGGCCAACAGGACAACCTCATCATCCCTAATCCTCAAGCTATCTTTGGCTGAAGGCCAGGTATGACCCAGTTCCAACTTAGCTGACACCGCCCCACCCCAAAAGTACAACAATCCACTTATAGCTGCAGGTTGTGGGGTACAGTGAGAAGGGCCCTGGGTTCTAGGAGACCTGGGGTCTGGCTCTGTGCCTACAAACACCCTCCTCTGAGCACCCATTTTCTCCTCTGTAAAATCGGTCTAATAACACCAGCTGCAGCATCCCCCCAGAGTCCCCATGGAGCCCAGATGAACCCATGCCACAAAGACCATGCTAACTGTGAACTGCACTGGAGATGCACGGGTGTACGAAATCGCTGTGCACGTGAGCCCACTGGCAAGTGTACTTCTTTCTTCACAGCACAGACCAGTCCTGGAAGGGCAGATCACAGTGCCTCTTGGGTGGGGGTTTTCCTTTCCTTTGGAATTGAGAGAAAATTCAAGGGCTACAAAGCACGTGAGCCATAGGTATTCCTAGCGTAGCTTTCTGTTTTGCTCCCAAAGCGTTCATATTAAAATTATAAATGTTCCATATTTGCATTCTTTGTGCTAAACCCACAGAGGGTCTTACCCCACCTCCCCATTCACATACACCTATCTTTCAGACAAAACTGGAACTGAAATATATTTGCAAGTTTACTCCACGAGAACACCAAATTAAATGTGAATTAGGTGACTCTCATAGAAACTGGCAGATGAGTTTTTTCACCGAGTAGCCTGGTGCCCACTTTGAGCAGCTGAAGACAAGGGGATCTGTCCCTCCTCTGGCACTGTCTCTGCTGTACTTCTGCCTCCGCCTCCAAGCTCAACCTCTCACTTGTCTGCACAGAGTAACTGGTCACCTCCAGCCCCGGCACTGTACTCCTGCCACAGAGAAAAGGCTCTGTCAACTCAAGAGCATCACAGACTAGCGGCAGGTCAGTTACAATATAGCAGTGACTTTCAACAAAAGGTGACTTTGCCCCTCAGGGTACATTAGGCGGTATCTGGAAACATTTTTGTTCTGCAACTCAGGGGGGCGCGCTGGCATCTAGGGCAGAAGCGGATGCTGCTAGACCTCCTATGTGGCGAGAACAACTGCACAACACAGAATTGTCTGAGTTGTCTGTTGTGGGGAGGCTGAGAACCCCTGCAGTGCCATCTGGCCAGTGCTGTGCAGGGTGAGTCAGAGTGGCAGTACGGAAACAGAGGACAGACACCCACTTCATCAGATGGTCAGGGTGGGCTTCCTGGAAGAAGTGGCAGACTAAACTAGGACCTTCCCCTCCCCATCCTCTAGGGATTCACAAGCCACCCAGCAGTGTCTCATAGCATCATCTAGATCCTGGTCACCTTACTTGTCCTTTTAAAAAGTAGACAAACAAAACCATTTCCCAAGAGAGGGAACTTTGTCTCTTCCTCGTACTGCTGCCGTTGTCCTTGATCTCTTTCTCTTGCTGCTTTTCATTTTCTCCGTGAGTTACACCGTGTCCCCTCTGGGCTCTCATCCCAGCCTGTCCCTGGCCTGCTTCTAAGATCCATTGCTTCATCCACTCAAATACTTCCACAAGGCATCTGGATATTTCTGGTCACTGGGTGTTCAGAAATGTCCTCAGGGACACAGACTGTGTGGTTGGCATCAGCTCTGATTAAAGCGTCCAGCCCATCCAGATGTGTGCTAGTATTGATGAGGACTCGGCTGAGAGCGCTGGCTTCAGCCCCTGACCAGAGCAGGTCCCTCACGCCTGTCCTCTTGCTATACTCAGTCTCATCGCCTCCCACTGAAAACGTGTGCTTCCCCTCCTGTCTGCCAATCCCATTAGAACGTGAGTTTCCTGCGGGCAGGGACTGTGTCTCATTGCTCCCTGTGTTCCTAGCACCAAATCTGGTCACAGACATTGTTCAGTAAATGTTTAATGAATAACAGGAGGAATCGAGGAAGGAAGGTAAGGAGGAAGGAGACAGGTGATGGTTGAACCCTTATCTTCAAGGTCAGCTAAGAGCTTGTCTACCCAGAGGCCATGCCACCCTCACCATCTCACAGCACATTCTAGAACAGGGGTAGAGGGGTGGAGGAGGGCAGGGGAATACAGGTGGTCTCCTGACCCTTCTTGCCCGCTCCTGCCTCCCATGACAGAGTTGGTGTTTCCTCTCCTGTTCCGCCTGTGCCTCACTTTCCACATCTGCAGAGTCTCCGCTATCACACCATAACTGACTTGTGGGCACAAGCGCCTCCCAACTGCGGCGTGAGCCCATCAAGGTGCAGGCTCTGTTCATCTGCCTCAGAATCTCAGCCTTGTGTCACGTCTGGCACACGGTAAGTCCTCGCAGCAAGAGCTCTCACTGGCGGTGTTGTGGGGGAAATAAACACTGGAAGCTCAATCCCAACCTGATCAGACCATAAACCCAATCCCAGTCCCAAAGGCTAAACCAGCAAGAATTCAACTCTGCTCACAAATAATGACAGAGCTCATGCCATAGACCATGCTGCTTTATTGTGCCAAATATACATAACATGAAACAACCATTTCAACCATCTTTAAGTGGATAGTTTTGAGGCATTAGGTATGTTTGCATGGTTATGCAACCATCACCACCATCCATCTCCAGAACTTTCTCTTCTTTTGAAACTGAAACTATACTCAGCACACAGTAACTCCACATTTCCCCTGCGCCCAGCCCCTGGCACCCACCAGGCTACTTTCAGTCTTTATGGATGTGATGACCCCAGGAACCTCCATTGAGTGGAATCATACAGTATGTGTCCTGTTGTGTCTGGTCTACTTTATTAATACTCAGCATAAGGTCATCAAGGTTTATACATTGCAGCATGTGTCAGAATCCCCTTCTGTTTTTAAAAGACTAAATCATACCCCATTGCATGTATACACCACACTCTGCTTATCCATTCATCTGTCAATGGCCATTGGGTCGTCACCACCTTTTGGCTGTTGTGAACACGGTATACACACGTCTGTTTGAGCCCTTGCTTTCAATACTTCTGAATGTACACCCAGAAATGGAATTGTGGGATCATATTATAATTCTATGTTTAAATTTTTGAGGAATTTTCATGCTACTTTCTACAACAACTGCATCATCATACATTCACACCAGAAATGTGCAAGAGTCCTAATTTTCCCCACATCCTCTCTAGCATTTATTTTCTGTGGTTTTTATTTTATAGTAGCCATCCTAATGGGTCTGAAGTAGTATCTCATAGTGGTTTTGATTTGTATTTCTCTAATAATTTGTAATGTTGAACAGCTTTTTATGTGTTGTTTAACATTTGCTAATCTTTGGAGAAATGTCTGTTCAAGAACTTTGCTCAATTTTGAATTATTTTTGTCTTGTTGTTGAGTTGTAGGAGTTCTTTACACATTTTGGATAGTGATCCCTCATTAGGTATGTGATTTGCAAATACTTTCTTCCATTGTCTGAGTTGTCGATAGTGCCCTTTGAAGTGCAAAATTTTTAATTTGATGAAGTTCAGTTTATCTATTTTTTTCTGTTGTTGTAGTTTTGCTATCATATCCAAGAAATCATCAGTAAGTTTGAAATGAAGCTTTTGTTCTATGTTTTCTTTTAAGAGTTTTATAACTTTACCTCCATGTTGGTCTTTTGTATGAGCCCATCTTCAAGGAACTCATGGGAGCACAATGGAAGCAGGAAAATGCAATGATCATGGTATGAAGGGAGAGGATGGTCTCCTGGTGGTCAGTGACACGGGCTGTGGCCTCACACAGACACTGAGAGATTTAATTAGCACAAGGCTCCGTTTCTTTATTGTAAGGAGGGAATTTTTTTCTATCATAATGGCTATGGACAAGGGTGTGGAGGGCTGGAGGGACCAACATAGGAAGGCTCCCATCTAGTGATCCCCCCACCCCCCACCCTGGGAGCACCATGAACCGGAGACAAAGGATGGTCACTACAGAGCCCAGGGTGACGGGGCCTGTGTCAGCTGTCCTGGCAGGCGCTGAGCCCTCCCAGATGCTGCCGGGCGAGGCCAGGCTGGACACGGGTCACCCTCCACCCACTTTTTGTCCTCCGAGTCGTGCCCTCTGTCTTCTGGGCCAGCTCACAGCCCTGGAAAGGAAAAAGATTAATTTCCACTTGGGCACAGAGCCTGGCAAACATGAAATTTTGAGTGAGGATTTTGCGTTTGAGTCCCAGTGCTTCTGTTTTCTGCCTTGTGACCTGGGACAAATTGTTAAGCTCTGTAAGGCTTGGTTTGCTCAATTGAGAAAAAGAGAAAATAGAATTGTGTAGCTCTTAGAATTGTCCAGAGTATAAATAAAATAGAGTTTGAGGAACACAGTTTCAAAGCACTGATGCCATATAAAGCTGGAAGGTAGGTTTATCTTTAGAGCAGGATAACAGTTCATGGTGTTAGTCACTGCAGAGCCCTTGCACAACGAGACAAAGCTGTTTCTTCCTTTCATAGCAAAACCAAGAATAAGTGCAAGAATCCCTTTTGGATTAAGGCAGCATTACGAGGCCACATCTTCCAGATCTGCATACTTAACAAGCACAAGGGGAAGCCCCTGGTGGCCTTGCAGGAGTGGAATTCGACCAGGGCGACGCCTGGTGGGGCTTTCCCACTCCCAGCTGCTTTTACATGCCGTGTTTCTCTTGAGCCAGTTGCTGGCCACAATCACCCCCGAGCTATGTGACCTTGCAGAAGCCACTCAGGTCTGTGGCTCAGTTTCCGCAGCCGTAGTAACGTAGGCTTGCCGAGGGGTCTCCGTAAGTTAATTCACGCAGGACACTAGCACAGTGCCTGTCACATGGGATTTCCCGGTGAGAAACAGCCATTGCTGGTAAAATGCTGTTTTCTGCTGTTATTTTATTAGGCCTGACAACTGTTCTGTGGGGTGGACAGAGGAGGATCACCACCCCAGTTTACCGACGAGGACACGGAAACCTGAGATGAAAATGACATGCCCACATTCACCCTGTGATGAATCACTGTCCTCAGTCCTCAGTGAGGACCGGATGAATCATGGCCGGTCATGGAATGGCATGTTCTACTTGTATGGAAAAGGGCGAGGCGTGCACCTCATCGTACCGGGACGGCCAAGATGGCTAAGTGAAAGCACCCTTGTGTAAGCCCCTGCGCCGGCACCCACCTGCCTGCTCTGTGGCCAGTGGCCCCAGGACCAGCAGGACCACTGGTCAGGCCCCTCAGGCAGGTCTCCCCTGTGGGCCTGGCTTGTGGGTCTTCCACAGGCTGCCCTGCAAGGGTGCAGCAGACGGGGAGCTCTGTCCTGTCGGGAGGAAGGAGAACTAAAGCTCATCCGAAATTAAAACATTGAGTTATTGTCACAAAGTTGCCCTTTCTGCAAACGGAAGCTGCCTGGACGAGCGGCATTGTAAAGGGAAGGGAGGAGGCAGGCCCACAGCCCTGCCAGATGCCTGCCCACAGCTCTGGTCCCTGCGCAGGACACACCAGCAGACACAGACTTCAGGAAGGGGAAGTCTGTGACGTGGCCTCAAACGCGCCGCTGTGGACTTGGAGCGCGTCCTGCTTCTGTGCGCAGCCTGTCCTCTCTCGAATAGAATTGACCCGTTACATTTGCTCAGCACTTCAACATTCACAACAGCCTTTTTTACACACTGTTTTTATCCTCAGATAATACAGCAGTTAGGAAGAAAACCAAAAAATCTATACTATCAGGCCTTTCTAACAGATCGGAATTTTTGTACATTTAAATGTTAAAACATATACTTTTTATACTATCCAATAACTTTTATATGCTTTACACTTTCAAACATACCGTTTTATTTGGTCCTTAGCATGCCCCTGTGAAGTTAGCAAGGCAGAGGTTCTCCCTGTTGGATCGCTGAGAGCAGGTGCTGCCGAGGGTCAGTGCCCTGCCCTGGCCACGGCCGGCGTGTGGGGTTGAGAGTTGGGACTGGGCGAGGTCTTCACAGTCCTGGTCTAGGGCAGTCCTGCCGCCCCACACAGACTCTAGGTTGTACAGTGCACATGCTCCTACCCAGTGACTCTCCTCAGCAGTGTGTGTGTGTGAATCAAGGAAGTCAGTTCTTTTCCAAAACAACCTAACACAGTAGAAAAACATGAAATTGGTACTCAGGAGACCTGGATTCTTATAACAGGCCTGCTATTTATTGTCTAGTTTTAAGACTTGAGTGTTTAATGTTTTATCACCTTTGAACATCTACCATGAGTCAAGTGCTGAAATACGCCTTTATTTATGCCCCACAACAATGCAGGGAGCTGGGGGCTGTCATGCCCACTTTACAGCTGGGGACACTGAGCTGGTGGAAGCTGGCCAGTGTTGGGGCTGGGGGAAGTCCTCCCCCACCCCCGGCCCTGGTGTCCTCTTCCCCGTCTCTGCATAGACAGTTTGGCTTGCACGCTCCATGTGGTTGGTTTGGGCTCTGGCGTTCTGGGCTTCTAGACCTCGCCTGCTCCGCCCTTTGTTTCTGCAAAGGAAACTGAGAGATGACCACAGAGTCGGCAAACTTGTGCTTCGTGATGGAGGGCCCCAGTGAGGAAAGCAGGTGTGGGACCCTGGTGGCCTGCTAAGTCCTCCCACCCTGATGAGCTGGGGCTCTTGGGGGAGGAGGGGAATGTGAAAATCTCCCTTTCTCCTCCCTGCTGGGTTTCAGCTGGTGGAGCCTCCATGGAGCAGACGGGGCCAGCTGCAGGCTACTGGCTTCTGTGGGGCCATCCGAACATGGTGCTCTCAGGTTGGAACCACAGGCTGTCAGACCGGCAGCATCCCCAGGGGCCAGATGGTCCAGCACTTACCTTCGCGTAAGCACCTTGGGGCTCAGAAAGGGCCATTAACTTGCCAAGGTCAGGCAGGAGGTAACAACAGACCAGCAGAGCTAGGTGCCAGCCCAGGGATCCTGACACTGCCTCAGAGATGTCTACTGTTCCTACCCTTTCCAACACCCCCTTAGCCCTTTCTTCTAACAATAGCGATGAAATGATAAAAGTTTTATGAAAATGCATGCATAGCAGAGGTGTGTAGTGTGGAGTTTATAGTGGAGATTGGGGAAAATGTCCCCATCACTTTCTCCAAGGCAAACATCAGGAAGAGAAAGGCACTTTGGTCTGGTCTCTGCCAGGCTCTAAAGCACCCCAGAATCTCCCTTCTGGAAGCAAGCAGAGTTTGCAAACTTGGAAGAATGCAGGAGTGAAGAGAAGCTGCTTGCGCTCAGGAGCCGTGTGTAGCCCATGGCAGGGCCGGGAGCAGGGAGGGAAGAGAATGGATTGCCTGGCATCAGGGGGGCGTTCTCATCCCCGTAAGGAGAATACTTTGACGCAATTTCTCCCTTCCTCTCCGTGCTCCGCGTGTGGTGCTCTCATCTGTGTCTCACAGCCGCACCCCTCTGACTTTCACACAAGCGGCAGTGTCTTTCCTGACCCCTTCCTCCCAGAGGCAGAGGTCAATTATGCTGTTTGGGACATTTCAAGGGGTGTTTAGTGACAGGGTTCAGCTTCCCCACCCCTGGGTCCCTCCACCTTCTTGCCAACCAGGCCCTTCCTCATCTATGAGACCAGAAAAAAAAGGAAATCTCTGCCCAGGGGGCCTCCTGACCTCTCTCCAGGGATGGGAGCTCAGGAGTGAGGAAGTGAGAATGAGTCTGGTATTCTGACATTGTGGAGTAGTCTCTTGTCGTCTGGAGTCGGGAAGCCTGTGAGCGCAGAGTGGGGTGTTGGAGGGAGGGCGGGTGAGGCTGGCACGGAGCAGAGGTGGCCGCACAGACTGGACGTGAGGCCTGACTCTGGAGTCACCGGCGGCTGCCGGGCCAGGCTTACCTCTTTTGCCCTTGGTTTA
Source organism: Lepilemur ruficaudatus (assembly GCA_963574885.1). Lineage (NCBI taxonomy): Eukaryota > Metazoa > Chordata > Mammalia > Primates > Lepilemuridae > Lepilemur > Lepilemur ruficaudatus. The sequence goes on from CAUYRT010088545.1 coordinate 31,726, forward strand.
GGAAAATGGAGATGATATATTTCTAATCCAGAATTGGTGCTTATGGTCTGAAAAATTCTTTTTAGTATGCTAAAGATGCAGGATGTTTTCAGAAAATTAAGGACCTGCAGTTGCTAGTTTAAGGCAGATTTTTCAGGATCAAAGTGGAGGGATTGTAGAGGAGAGAAAAGAGAAAAAGACAAGGAATGAGGCAGCGTTCCTTCGTGCTGAGTCTGCCTTCCCTCGCGGCTTCATTGAGGGGCGGTGGCACACAAGACTGCACACGCTTATAGTACGCAAGCTGATGGAGCTGGTTTGTCTTCACACTCCTGCCGCCGTCGCCACAGCAGACAGTAACACACCCCTCTCACCGAAAAGGCTCCTCAGGCCCCTTTGTAATCCTTCTCCCTAATCCCACGCAACCAGGGGTCTGCTTTTTGTCGCTATAGATTAATTAGCATTTTCTAGAATTTCCTCCTAGGGAAATCATTCAGGGAATCATGCAAAATGCATTCTTTGATCTAACTTTTCACTCAGCACAACTCTTTTGAGACTCATGCGTGTTTTCACACTGACCGCTAACTCGGTCCCTTTCACTGTCGCATGGTATTTCATCTTGCTTGTTCACTCAGCCACTGGTACACGTTTAGATTGTTTCCGGCTTTTAGCTATTACTAATAAAACTGCCGTGAACGTCTGTCTGTAAGTCTTTGTGTGCACATATGCTTTCATTTCTTTTGTGTAAATTCCTAAGATTAGAATGACTGGGTTGAATGGTAGGGGTACGTTTACTTTTTTAACAAACTTCCACAGTATCTTCCCAAGTGATTATGCCACTTTGTTTTCTCACCAGCAGTGGGACTCCACATTCTCACTGACGCTTTTCGTTTCAGCCATTCCAGAGCCTGTGTAGTGAGACCTTACTATGGTTGTAATTTGCATTTCCCCAATGACAAATGAGGCCAAGCATCTATTCAAAAGCTCACTTGCTACATATGTGTTCTAGTGAAGTGTCTTTTTAGGTTGTTCGCTCATTTGTCATTAGACTATTTATCTTATTGTTATAGAATTATAATTTTTATGTATATATTTTAGACAAAAGTTCTTTGTCAAATATATGTTTGACAAGTATTTTCTTTGTACCTTGTCTTTTTATTCTATTAACACATTTTTGGAAACCAAGAGTTATGCAATCCAATTTATTAAATTTTTTCTTTTATAATTCATGCTTTTTATGGCCTATATATCCAAGAAAATGTTACCAAGCCCAAGGTTACCGAGATTTTCTTTTTTTTTTTTTCTTTTAAGCTTTACAGTTTTAGCTCCTACATTGAGATCTATGTTTCATTTTGAGTTAACTTTTGTATATGGTGTCAGTAAGAGTCACTTGTTATTATACAGTTGTTCTATTTCTGTTGATTCTGTCCCTGACCTTAGGTAATTTCTCACTCCACCACAGCCGCTCCCACCCCATGCTGCCTGAATTCACAATTCTTTCTCAGTGTGGGGCCACCATGCTGTCATTCTGTTCCCCTGCCCTGTGGCATTCTGGAAACTTCCTTCAAGAAGGGAGCAGACGCAGTCCTAGAATTCCCTTCTTTGTTTCCCTTCTCTTGAAGATCACTGTCCTGTGCTGATATTCAATGTCTGAAAATCATCGTTTCATATGTTTTATCCAGTTGTCTTGTTCTGGTGGCAGGTAGAACTATTTCCTGTTATTCCAACAGGGCTAGACCCTGGAAGTCAGTTTTCCACTTTTAAGCTGGTTATTTGGGGCAAACTCTCTAAATTTGTCTGCACCTCAGATTGCCATTTACAACCAGCATGAAAACATGAGCATTCGATGTGCTAAAGTGCAGGTAACCCACACCAACCAAACCCACCCATCTAAAATCTCTCTACCTGAGCTCGGGAAATGAAAATATTCGCATTTTAAAAATAACTTTGAAACTAAACATATTCAATAATGTGGCATCGTTCACTATCCTAACTCTCATTCTCCAAATTAAAAAAAAATAAAATAGTTTTAGATCCAAGAAATCTTTATGTATGAAAGTGTTTGGTAAACTATAATCTGATAAACAAAATTTTCATTCATGCATTAGGTTACTCAACACATTTTTAATTGAAGTATAATTTACAGATGGCAGCATGGTCCAGATTTCAGGAGTGGAGTTCAAGGCAATTTGGCAAATGTGTGCGTATGTAACCACTACCACACTCAGCACACAGGACATCTCTCTCACCCTAGATGTTTCCTCAGGCCACTTTTCAGGAAGTGCCTTCTTTTCCCCAGGGGCAATCACAGTTTAGACTTTTTAACACTTTAGCTTGATATTTCCAGTCCTAGAAGTTCATGCATGTGGAGTCACAGCATATGTGCACTTTAATGTCTTGGAATATTTCACTCAGCATCTTGCTAAGATTCATTCATGTTGTTGCATTTACCCATCGTTTATTTCCTTTTATTACTAAGTAGAAATTCTATTTTGAATACACCACAATTTGTTTACCTATTTACATGGCAGTGGAAATTTAGGTTGTTTGGACTTTAGGCCTATTATGAATAAAGCTTTCGTGAGCATTTTCTGCACAAGTCTTGTGAAAATATGACTTCATTTCTCTTGGGTAAATACCCAGGAGAGGAATTACTGGATCAGAGGGTAGGTGAATGTGTAACTATTTAATAAAATACCAAATTGTTTTCAAAGGTGATTGTGTTATTTTACATTCCCATTAATAAAGTATGAGAGTTCCTGTATCCTCACTACACTGGTTATTTTCATTCTTTTAGGGTGTTAGCTGTTCTGGTATGTTTGAAGTGGTATCTCACTTGGATTTTAATTTTCCTTTCCTTGAAATTAATGATATTGATTGCATTTCTATGCCTAGTGGACATTTATATTCCTTATTTTAAAGGTTATATATGAACCTTTGAACAATTTATTTAAAATTTTCTTTGCCTCTTTATTATTGAATTGGTAGGAGTTCTTTCTATGTTCTGGATACAAGCTCTTTGCCAGAAATATGCATTGGAAATACTTCTCTTGTTGTGTGGCTTGACTTTTCATTTTTTAAATAGTGTCTTTTGAAGAGCGGAAGTTAATAATGTTGATAAAGTTCAAGTGATCATTTATTTTTCTTTTATTATGAATCCATTATTTTGTTGTTTTTCTTGGATATGAAATATTTGCCTATCCAAAGTCCCCAAAGACATTTTGCTAGATTTTATTCTTGAAGTTCAGTGGAATTACTGTTCATAGTTAAGCATGTGATTCATCTCAGATTACTTGGCTATGTTGGTGTGAGCTAGCGAAAGAGGTCCACTTTTTTCTATATGGATCTTTGGTTGATCTGGTATCATTGGTTGGAAAGATTATTTACTCATTCTCCATTGAACTACCTTGGCATCTATTTATATGTCAGTTTATGGATGTGCTATTCTGGCTTAGTGATCCATTCATCTGTTCTAAGTCATTTTCTTAATTATTGTAGTAGCTTAAAATCAAGGAAATACATTTTGAAATTGAACAATGTGATTCAGGAAACTTGATCGTTTTGCTTGCTTTGGCTACACTGGATCTTTGCATCCCTCAATACATTTAGGAATAAGTTTCCCTATTTCTATATCAAAAAGGACTGCTGCTATTTTGATTGAGATAACATTGAAATTCTGGTTGATTTGGGGAGAAATGGCATCTTAACAATATAGATTCTTCCAATCCATGGACAATGCTGTATCTCTAGATTTTATCATTTTATTCAAGTCTTAAGTTTTTCTCAGCAGAGTTTTATGAATTTTAGTTTAGAAATCTCACATATCTTAGTGAAATTTATTTCTAAGCATTTTAGTTTTTTATGATATTATAAATGTCACTTTCAATTCTTTCTAGTATTTAGAAATACACTAAATTTTTGTGTCCTATAAACTTGCTAAATTCACTAATTAGTTCTAGCATTTTTGTGTGGATTTCTAAGGATTTTCTACATTAACAAATAATAGGTCTTCAAATAAAGACTGATTTACTTCTTCATTTTCAATCTTTAAGTATTTTATTCTTTTTCTTGCATATCAAATTGCATAAAGCTGGAAGAAAGAGAAAAAGAGCCTGGATGATCACTCAGGGGAGGTCGATGTGACTCCAGCCAGACAGGGGTGCACATCACTTCCGATCTGTCCTGTGAGGACACCTGGGCTGTCCGGGAGGCAGAGGCATGTCACCTGGGCCTGCCCAGAATAACTGGGGGAGGAGCCAGCCAGTCTATGCCATAGGAAGAGTGTGGAAAACAGTAAATTTAGAGAATAATTTTAGTTTAATGAAGAATTATATGAAGAAAATGAATTGTGTGTTTGTGCATCTCTATGTGTGGTTTTTGTGTAGTTGTGTAACCCAGAGTCCATAATCCCGTCTGTGGGTTTTCCGAATGACTGTATGTCAGGATTTTCTTGACTTGTGGCCAGGGCTTTTTCTACCTACTTCTTGATGATTTGGGAGTCAGAGCTCTGCACTCGCAGGGGCCCACACGACACTAGGGTGGAGCTGTGCCCATAGAGGGCAGTAGTCGTCAGTGGACTAAGACAGAAAGAAGGCTTTTGAGGAGTGGTGTCTTTACTGTGAATGGTGAGATTCCCTCCAGTCGGGAGTCAGTCTTTCCCAAACATGTTTCAGGGTAGAAACAGCCCAATTTTTCATTGCCTGCCCATTCCTTCTCCTTCTAGAGTATTTGCATCACAGTCCATGGCACCAGCGCACCAACGTAGAGTGCAGGAGCTGCTCTAAAGGGGAGGTTCAGACAGGAAGAACAGCTGTGGGCGGGGGGCTTCCCTCTCGGCCCCTCCCCGCCAGACCTTCTCCTGGACCCTCCACATGCCACTGTGATGCCCGGTTCCAAAGCAAATCACCACTGAAACAAGGGAGAGAAATAGTCCTGACAGGCTGGGGTAGCAATCTCACACAAAGAAATTCAATCTCTTTTAACATTCAGAGAGTTGGAGGAAATTTCAGTCAGCATCCAAACGTAATGAAAAAGGAAAAAAATATCCTTTCCTGACTCATACAACACTGCATTTAGACCCAAAATAATGATACCTCAATGATCTAGGAAACCCAGTGAATTTCCTAACAACCAGATAGACTGCACAATTCTCTGAAGACATCAGACTTTAAGTGCTCCAAATTTTCAGCCAGTTGTTTTCTTTACATTCAATTACATTAATTATTAATAATATAATAAGACTGAAACGTGGTGCACAGACCCACACAGCAGCGCCTGCCCCAGAGGGCAGCACAGAAGCCTCCTGCTTCCTGGAGACCTAACTCTCTCAGCACAGACCAAAGGCCTGGGGTGCAGTGAAGCTGGATGCTACAGCCGAATCCCAGCCTTTGTGCGAGGCTCGAGGGGTAGCAAATGCTGACAAGGTCTCCCAGTCATTACTCAAGCTGGCAGAGACTCTCTGGAGCCAAGTAACCAAGTGCTGTGTTAGATGGTGGGGCAGAGAATACAGTGATATGGTCAAGGAGGTCATAACAAAGTGTGTGGAAACTGACAGAACGCTTTGTGATAGGCTCCAACACAGCAGCTTCCCGTAACTGAGGGCGTGGAGGAGTTCACAGGCGGACAGACTAGGAGTAGGGGTTTCCCAAGACAAGGGTGGGGAGGGGAAGGCAGTAAGGACATGGAACAGGATGTGTGAAGGCACAGAGGAAGGTGAGAACTGGTTGTGGCAGGGGACTCCCATCCCATCCACTCTCCCATTCCTTCCCTGGGGCACCGCCTATCACCCATTGTAGAGGCAGAAAAATTCCAGAAATGCCATTCCAAGCCTCCCTTAAAAATAGGCCACTGAGACCTCTCCTGGCTAATAGGACCTGAGCTAAAAACTTACTGGGAGTTCTGAGGTGTGTGCCTCTGATACACAGTTTCTGGAGAGGAAATATCCTTCTTCTGTATTACCAGATGTGGTCACGACTGCATGTGATACTGGGAACTGCTGCAGCCATTTGCAAATGTCAAGGTAGGAAGTGGCAATCCTTGATGTCATCATTTTGTGGACAAACCACCATGGAAGTACCCTGCCTCCAGAGTTGCTTTCAGTATAGGTGAGAAGTTTAGATTGAGGTTGTTTTTGTTTTGAATATAGATCTTCAATTGCTTCAGTGCCATTTGTTGAAAGGCTCTTTTCTTTTGCACCTTTGTGAGGTGCACCATGTGAGTCTAATGCTGGATGCTCATATCTGTTCATTGATGTATGTGTTCATCCCTCCACCAACACCATGCAGTCTCGATTGCTTTAACTATATAATAGGTCCTGAAATTGGGTAGACATGTTTCTCCCACTTAATTTTTCTTTTGAAAATTGCTTTAGCTGTTACAGGGCCTGTGACTTTACATATGTGTTTGAGTATAATCATGTCTATATCTATAAATATCTTGATAGGATTTAATAATACCTGTATTAAAGCTGCGTATCAATTTAAGGAGAATTGACATCTTTACTATGTTGAGTCTTCCAATCCATGACCATGGTATATCTCTTCGTTTGTTTAGATCTTTGAATTTGTTCATCAGTGGTTAGTAGTTTTCAGCATACGAGCCTTGTATATGTTTTGTTAAATTGATACTTAGTATTTCATTTTATTTTGAGCAATTATAAATGGTATTAAATTTTCAGTTTCAGTGTCCACAAGTTCATTGATAGTATGAACTTGATAGTATGAATAATTGGTTTTTTTTTAATACATTAATCTTGTGTTCTATAACCTTATTAAACTCAATGATTTGCTTCAGGAGATTTTTACAGATTCCTTAGGATTTTCTACATAAACAATCATGTCATTTAGAAAAGGGGCAGTTTGTTTTTCTTTCTTTCTAATCTACATGCTTTTTATTTATTTATTATTTATTTATTTATTTCTTGCCTTATTGTGATGAATAGATGTTCTAGCACTACACATTGAATAAAAGGGTGAAAGCAAATATCCTTGCCTTATTCCTCGTATTAGTGGGAAAAACATTCAGTTCCTCATCATTAAGAAACTGTTAGATGTGGTATTTCTTATAGATGCTCTGTATCAAGTTGAGAAAGTTCTCTTTAATTCCTATTTTTCTAAGAGCTTTGTTAACATGAATGAGTATTGAATTTTGTTACATGCCTTTTGTGCATCAATTTAAATGGTCATATAGTTTTACTCTTTAGCATGTCAATGTGATTGATTTTTTAATATTAAACCAACTTTGTATCCCTGGAATAAACTCCAATTGGCCATGGTATATAGTTATTTTTATGTATTACTAAATTCTGTTAATATTTTGTTAAGTATTTGTGTGCTTATATTCATGAGGGATACTGGTCTGTAATTATATATTATTTTGCATTATTTTGTCTAATTTCGATACCAGGGTAATACTAAATTCATAAAACGATATTGAAAGTATTTTGCCTCTTTTAGAAAAGATTGTGCAAAGTTGATGTTAATTCTTCTTTAAACCACTGGTAAAATTCTTTGGTGAAACCACTGAGATTTGGGGGAGGGAGTGAGATTCTAAAATTGTTATTTCAATTGCCTTAATATACAAAAGATACTCAAATTATGTAGTCCCATTGAGTGAGTCGCATTAGTTTTATGCTTTTTGAGGAATTCATCCAGTTCATCTATCTTGTCACATTTATTGTGCAGTTCTGTTTGTAGCGTTCCCCTTTATTCTTTCGATGTTTGCAGGTCTTTAGTGATACAATAGTAGTGTTTCATTCCTAATATTGGTAATTTGTATCTTTCCTGCCTCCTTTTTGTCAGTCTAGATAGAGATTTGTCAGTTTGGTGATTTTTTAAAAAATCAATTCTTTGTTTTGTTATTTTCTCATTGTATTTTATACTTTTAACTTCCGATCTATCTTTATTATGTTCTCCCTTCTGTTTCTTTAGGGTTTGTTTTGTTCTTTTTCCAGCTTTTTGAGGTGGCAGCTTAGATTATGAGTTAAAGATGGTTTCTGTCTTTTTTGATGTATGTAATTACTGTTATAAATTTTCCTTTCAGAATTGCTTTAGCTATGTCCCACAAATTTTAATGTGCTGTTTTCATTTTTACTTAGTTCAATGGAGATTTTATTTTCATTGAACCTTCCTCTTTGACCATTCCTCTTTGAATTGTATTTAATTTCCACACATTTGGATTTTTTAATTCTTCTTATTATTTTTCTGTCACGGGTTTCTAGTTTGATTCTACTGTGGTAGATGAATGCAGTGTGTCTGACTTAAAATATTTTTAATTTTTTGATGTTTATTTTATGGCACAGGATATAGTTTATCTTGTATATACTTTTTGAGAACTTACAAAAAAATGTGGATTCTGCTATTGTTGGGAGAAATGTTGTATGAATATTAATTAAATCCTGTTGATTGATGGTATGTTGAGTTCTTCTATATCTTTGTTGATTTTCTACCTAGTTGTTTTATCAATTACTGAAAGAAGGGCATTGAAGCCTCCAATTATAGTTATAGATTTGTCTATCTTTTCAGTTCTGTCAGTTTTTGCTTTATATATTTTGTAGCATTGTTGTTTGGTTTATACACACTTTAGACTAAGTCATCTTGGATTAACCCTTTTATCATATAGAATATTCTTCTTTGTATTTGATAAATTTAATTTTTTCTAAAGTCTATATTATTTAATGTTAAAATAGCAATTTCTATTTTCTTATGATTAATATTTACATGGTATATCGTTTTTCATCCTTTTACTTTTAACCAGCTTTTATTTTTATATTCAAAGCTAATTTCTTGTAGCCAACAATAGTTGGGCAATGCTTTTAATCCACCCTGTCAATTTCTGTGTTTTAATTGGTATAGACTATTTACATTTAATATACATATTAATAACTTATGGTTTAATTCTACCTTTTTATATTTTGTTTTCTGCTTGTTCTCTCTGTTTATTTTTAAATTTTTCTTCTTTCTTTTTTCTGACTCCCTGGTGGTTAATTTAAAGTTTCTTAAAACTTAATTTTGATCCATTTATACTGTTAAATCTTGTATAACATCTTCAGTGATTTCTCTACAATTACTGTATGTGTGTGTGTGTATGTGTGTGTAGGGGACTCTTTGTAGTCAACTGGTGTCCTTTGACCAGTTCAAATTCAATGTATAAACTTTGCCTACATTTATGCCTCTCTTCCCTCCCTATTTATAATGCAATTCTCTCAAAGTTTTCTTCCACATATATTTATTTATATTTTCATTTTTTAAAATTTAATTTAATTTTTTTTCTTTGTTGAAGTATACTTTACATATCACGCCTTTACTTCACTTTAAGTGTACAATTAAATGATTTTTAGTGAATTTATCCAGATGTACAGTTAATCCCATAAATCAGTTTTAGAGGAATTCCTTCCCCCTATTGAGACCCCTAATTCCGCTCCCCAGCATTTGAGCACCGTAGTGTTAATCAGTCAATACCAGTTCGATGGCAAGTACAAGTGGGGCCCATTCTTCGGGTCTTGTGTCACCTCACTTTGAATAATGGAGCCCACAGTTTTAATAAGAGACATGAGCTATTTACTTTGCTATGAAGTAGAAAATAATGGATTCTATGAGAGAAATATA